>APFE031009642.1:0-11577 GCA_000404065.3 Pinus taeda | reverse complement strand
CTCTCAACCCAAGAAATGCTCATAGATGCTCTATGAACGTGGGAATTTTCCATTCCTTAATGGCTTTAATTTTGCTAGGGTCTACCTTAACACCTTCATGAGATACAATATGACCCAGATATTTTGCCTCTTCCACTCCAAAGAAACATCTGGAGATTTTTGCATATAATTATTTCTCCTCCAATAGTTTGAGCACCATGTTAACATGTTGGACATGATCCTTCCAAGGAATGTTATAGATTAGTATATCATAAAAAAATACTAACACAAATTTTCTAAGGAAGGGTTTGAAAATGGAATTCATTAAACCTTGAAATGTAGAACGTGCATTAGTAAGGCCAAAAGGCATGACCAAAAATTCATAATGACCCTCATGAGTTATAAATGCTGATTTTGGAATGTCTTCAGCCTTCATTCTGATTTGATGATATCGTGAACGAAGATCCAACTTGGTGAAGTAAATTCATCCATGCAATTCATCCATTGATTCATCAATGACAAGAATGGGAAATTTATCTTTAATAGTGCACTTGTTGAGCTCCCTATAATCTAGACACATGTGCCATGATCCATCCTTCTTGTGAACCAATACTATTGGAGCAAAGAAAGATCATTGACTAGGTTGAATTATACTCGCCTCTAGCATTTTTGCAACCATACATTCAATTTCACTCTTTTCGACATAGGGATATCTGTAAGGCCTAATGTTTGGAGGAACACTTCCTGGAATCAAATTGATAGCATGATCATGATCACGAATAGGTGGGAGGCCTTTGGGACTCTCAAATACCTTGGAATGATTGTCCAAGGCTTTTTGGAGATCTGGAGAAATGGATGGTTTCGATACGGGAACCTCTAGTGAACATAATTGTGCAATTATGCCTCGTTGTTCTTTCTTTAGAAGCTTTTTCATTCTGTTAGAGCTGATTATCTTTCCTAGTTTCCCTACGATAGTCCTTAATTCAACTTCCTTTCCTTCGACAGAGAATTTCATGAAAATTTCTTGAAAATTAAAAGCTATTGTACCCAAAGATTGTAGCCATTGGACTCCTAGCACAACATCAGAACCACCCATTGGAATGGGAAGCATTGGGCTATTCAATACATATTCTCGCAAGGATAACTTGATATTATGGCACTTTCCTGAGAAATTTATCGTTCCTCCACTTGCAACCATCACTTGACACTTTGGTGCTGGATATAGGAAGCCATTCAGTTCCTTGGCTATATTACAATGAATAAAATTATGGGTACTTCCCGAATAAATCAACACTATTACCTTTTTCTTCTTGGTATGCCCTTCTATCTTGATAGTTTGAGGAGTGGTAATTTAAGCCAATGCATTACAAGATATGGTCAGATTCATTTCTTGTTTTTCTAGGGTTTGTTCCTGGTGTATATCCTCTTCTTTTGATGTTTCTTGTTCCTTTTCTTCCTCCCCTTCACAATCTATGTAAAATAATTTCTTCTCGGCACACTTATTACCTTTAGTGTATTTGCTATCACAACTCTAACAAAGCCCTTTTGCTCTTTTTTCTTCCAATTGTTGTGGTGTCAACCTTGTAGGTTGTGGATGGCTAGGGGTAGAAACACTTCCATTTTTATGATTGGGAGTAGTAAACTTCCCTGTTGCCATAATTATGCTTTCCATTTTTCTTGCCAACCTGAATGCCTTCTCCAATGAATCTGGTTCCCAAAGGCGAACCTCATGTTGGATGCTATTTTTTAAAGTCCCTATGAACACATCAATCATGTGCTCGTCTAGAATATCTTTTACCCTTATATTCAATTTTTGGAAGTCCTCAATGTGCTCCATCATTTAACCCTGTTGTTTAGATTTATCAATTGGCTAAAAAAAGAGTTGCGTTTTTTATCCTCATAATGTGCTATCATTTCATCCATAAAAATAGCCCAAGTGACAATTTGTTTATGAGAGAAAAGCCAGCGATACCATACAAACTGATTTGGTTCCAAATCTAAAGTTTCAATGCATACCTTTTGTGTGTTTTGCACATTATGGAGATAAAAAAATTGCTCCATTTGTAGTATCCATGTTCTCGGATCCTTGGCATCAAACTTCGTCATATCGATCTTTTGAACATGGTGGTTATTCAATCCAATGTTAGAGTCTATGAAATCATGATTAACATTTATTTTGTTCTCATCATGAGTTTAGTTTACTACCATTTCCCCATCAGTAAGCATTTGTTGTAGAAACTTTGTCATATATGTATTCAAGCCTACCGTGTTTGTCTTCAAATATATCTTTAAATCTATCTTCAAATCATCTATCTTAGCTTGCACATCATCCATCTTAGCTTCCACGCCATCCATCTTAGCTTCCACGTCATTCATCTTAATTTCTATGCCTTTTTTAACCATCCATATTAGCTTCCACGCCTTTCTCTAAACCATCCATCTTAGCTTCTATGTCTTTCTTTAAACCACCTATCTTATTTTATGTTACTTTTTGTGTGAGTGAAATTTGTTTCACTTGGTCTTGTAATTTTAAAATATCATGTTGCATTTCTTCCTCTTCTTCATGAGTCATGCTAGAGCTTTCAGGTTTCTTACTAGGTGTTTCCATTTTCTTTCTTCGGGGCATCAATTACCGATAATAATGCTTCACTATTCCATTTGAATTCCTTCAAACTAATTTTTCAAACCAAGCTTATGCAAAAATTAAAAAAAAAACTACACACCTTTTTTTTACTTTGTAGGAGCTTGATATTGAATTTGATGTATCTTTGTAATTTTGGATCTCCTAGGTCTGAAATTTCTTCCTACAGTAACCCTCTGAGTATTCTTTCTAACCCCACCAGTCTGATCAAGATTGGATTCTCCAATGAAGAGTTATGCCAAATCTCCCATGATGACCAGAGTATAGACTTATTCAGTAGAGCGAACTTGTACGATGTGTCACTGATCACTGTTTCAACCTTAGGTTATGAAAATAGTACCCAAAAAGCTACAGTCCGTTCTCTTTCTGCAACTTCTTACTAAAATTCAAACCGACGCTAAGAGAGAAAGTTACGATGATTTTCCCAAGGTGATTTGTTTGGAATGTAATTCGGGGGTCCGCAAAAACCCTAAATTCCTCAGATTATATCTCCGAAAATATAGCGATACAGGTTCTGAAATTTAGAGCCAAGGTTTAGAATGAATTCTTCTCAAATGGGGTTTTTGTTAGCTTCTGATATATGGTAGAGAAAGTGTTATAGTGAACATTCCACAATGACCTATTTTAGCTGAAAGTTTGGAGCTTGCAAAAACCCTAACTTCCTCAGATCATATCTCCAAAAATATAGCGAGACAAGATATGAAATTCGGACTCGAGGTTCTTCAAGATTTCATCTCAAATGGGTTTTTTTGTGCTTCTGAAATGTAGCAGGTAAAAATTTATAGCAAACATGGCACGATGACCTATTTAGAGCAATGAAACTCTAGAATCCAAAGCCCTCATACCAA
Source organism: Pinus taeda (assembly GCA_000404065.3). NCBI lineage: Eukaryota > Viridiplantae > Streptophyta > Pinopsida > Pinales > Pinaceae > Pinus > Pinus taeda. Next base: position 8,109 of record APFE031009642.1, on the reverse strand, counting down.
ATGTTATGAAACCAACTGATAAAAAGATAGAAAAGATAGATCAACACCTTAAAATTCGGCCTCTTCGAGGGGGAAACCTCCTTTACATTTTAGAAATGAACAATTCTTGGATGATACAAATGACAAAACCTCCTTTCTATATATATGAGTCTAAGGGGTCACAATATAACCAAGCCGACCTAACAATAATAATATAAAGGCACAAAAATAACAATAGTGGTATTGTATGGGACACAATAATAAAAAAAAGGGATACAATGACAATATTAATGGGCTAATCACTAGTACTATAGGGACCTGACAAATGGTGTGATTCTCATTTTAAGGACAAATTGGTTGAAATATTAGATTCTTCTAAAGAATTGTTTAAATAACCAAAATGTCTACATCCAAAACGATAAATACAACATGAGATTAAATTACAATCTGATGCCCCTTACCCGAGCATTGGCATGTATCGAATGTCGGTCATAGAAAATGAAAAAATGAAGAAACAAATTCAGCAATTGGTTGATAAAGGTTTCATTCGAACTAGTTCTTCTCCATGTGTATCACCAATCATATTAGTCTGTAAGAACGATGGAACTTGGACAATGTGTGTTGATTTTAGAGCCTTAAATAAAATTGCCATTAAGAACAGGCATTCTCTTCCGAGAATAGATAATTTCCTTGATGAGTTAAAGAATGTTTTTTACTTTACAAAACTGGATTTGAAAAGTGGTTATCATGATATTTGTATTGTAGAGAATGATATATGAAAAACTACATTTAAGACTAGAGAGGAGCTTTATGAATGGTTGTTTAATCCACTTGGTTTATGAAATGCTCCAGCAAATTTTATGGGAGTGATGAGTGATGTGTTTTATACTTTTATTGATAAGTTTGTCATATTCTATCTGGATTATATTATTATTTTCAATTCAAGTTTTTAAGAACATGTAAATCATGTTAAACAATTTTTTGATGTGTTGCAAAGAGAGACTGTATGTCAAACTTTTTAAGCGTGAATTTGGGAAAAATTCCTTAGTATATCTTCGCTACATAGTTGGAGGAGGTCAACTTAGAATAGATCTAGCTAAAATTGATGTAATAATTAAATGGACAAGACGTCAAACTGTGATGCAAGTTAGATCTTTTTTGGGTGCAGTTTAGTATTGGAGGAAATTTATTTGTCATTTCTCTTTTATTGCATCACCACTTCATGTTTTAAAAGGTTCTAAAGTCTCCTTCCAATTGGGAGGAAAACAACAAAAACATTTGATGTTTTAAAGCAGAAAAATGTGCCAACTCTAATCTTGGCTTTACCAGACCTTCAATCACCATTTAAAACAGAAACTGATGCTAGTGGGTATGCAATCGGTACAGTGTTATTGCAAAAAGGAAAGCCTATTTGTTTTCATTCATAAACATTTTCTAAAGCAATTTCTAACTATCCAACTTATGATAAATAATTATATGAATTAGTGGAAAGTGTTAAAAAATGGAAACATTATTTAATGGGCAAAGAAACAATGATTCAAATAGATCATCAGCCACATTAGTACCTTCAATCTCAAACTAAGTTGAAACAGTCTCAACATTATAGATGGATGGAGTTTTTGCGGCAAATCCACTTAGTAATAAAATATAAGAAAGGTACCACCAATAAAGTAGTTGATATGTTCTCGAGACCTTCTTTAAATGCTTCAGTAATTCCACAAAGTAGTTATTTAGCACATATGTTGAAGATATTGATTTCAAAGAGCATCTCATAGCCTTTTCCTCATTGAACTTGACATCTCTCCTCACAATTGTCATTCTTAGTGAGGGTAAATACACTCAGTAATTAAGTGGAGTTTCGATGTATCTTACAAAAAATACAAATTCTGTTGTAGGATCAACATTCTTCGTTGAATCCTTGTAAAAATGATAATAAATTGAAGCTCCAAAAATTATGAAATGAGACACATTAGACTTTCTCCCAGAGAAATCTCCTCTAGTGTGATCATACCAAGTATTCTATGAGGACTCGAGTTTGCAATTAAATTGTGGTGTTGCATGTTTCTGCCCATAGGTGTAATGGTAGCCCTTGATCATGCAACATGGCCCTTGTTTCTCCCACTATTCTTATGTTATTCCTTTTAGACACCCCATTCTATTGTGGATTTTCGGGTGATATCGGGTCTCTTTGAATAACTTATTTGGCAAAAAAAATTCACCGCCATTATCATTCCTGAGAGCCTTCACCTTCTTGCTAGTTTCCTTATTAATGAATGCCTAGAATCCAAGAAATTTTGAGAAAATTTCATCCTTCTTCCTCATGAAGAAAATCCAACATTTTCTAAAGAAATCATTAATAAAAATAATATTGTACTTATGTGTTGTTGTGGAGGTTGTAGGAAAGGGTCCACAAATATTATATTGGAATCGTTTTAAGATTGCATCTACTCTACTATATCGATTATGGAAAGTGGATTTGACATATTTCTCCAATGTGCAACCCTTGTAGACATCATGCTGGTCAAGGGGGCCTTTAGGTAGAATGGTGGTAATTTGCTTCATTATTTTTAAGAAACCATGGTGTTGAAGAAAATATCTCCTATGCCAAATTTATCCAACATCTCGAATCTATGCTTTTTCACGCTTATTGCTCAATGTAGTGAATTCTTGCACCTCAAGCTTGTATAGGTTTTTCACTTGAATCCTAATCTTATTCACTTCCCTGATAGCTATGTGTCTCAGAAAGGCTATCCCTTTATTGAAAATAACATCACGATCCTCCAAAATTTCTCCAAATATTAGGTTCTTCTTTTGCCTAGGTACACACATAACATATTTGAGGTGGAGATGAGAGGCTTTCTCCATATCAAAGGTGACAGTACCAATTCCTATACCACTGTACCTCCCATCATCCCCCATTTTGATATGCATTTGGAGATGATTCTTCTCTAGGCCACTGAAAAACTCCTTGCACTCTATCATATGGAATGAGACACTAGACACAAGGTACAACACACTCCCCATAATATTGTTGGCCATGCATTCTATTAGGGTGAAGTCTAATTTGAATTTTGAAGCCAACGCTTCACCTCCTACTCCTCGTGAAGGTTTCTTGGTGTGGACATTTTGTTACATAGTCCTTGAATTTGTGGCAGTGGAAACATTTTATCTTGCTCAAATATTTCTTCTTGCAATTATTTTGGATGGATTTAGGTTTTCTTGGGTTTTTCTTTTCTTTTCCCTTATTCCCCTTTCCAAACAAGGTTAAATTATCTTCATCCTCTACTTTGGATGAAGTTCCATCTTTGGTATTTCTACTGAACTCTTCTTGAACCAAATGAGACCACAACCTCTCCCAAGTTGGTAATTTTTCCCTTCCATTCATAGAGTCGTCGTAGTTGTGCCAGAATTTCAGAAGGCCTAGAAGAGCTATGCTCACCAGGTCATATTTAGCAAAATTCATCCCAACTCCTCTAAGCTCATTATGAACTTGAGTAAATATGGAGAGATACTGCAGAAATCTATCATTCTTTTGCATCCTTATGTTTTGAATTTTCTCTTTCAATGCCAATTTTATATGGTCACTTCTATTTTTAAATAGATTTCTCACTGTCTTCCACATAGAAAATGGTGTCTCTTTTCCATAGATATTTGAGACCACATGGTCCCTCACACCTTCCAGAAGAATTCTTCTGGTGTTTGCAAAACCCTTCTTCCACTGGGTTAATTATTGTGCTTCCAACTGTGGAGGTTGTGCAATTTCAGTTTTAACATATTCTAATAGACTATTATCATCGAGCATTACTTCCATTAGATCCTTACAAGCTATGAAATGTGAGCTAACCTCAAGGGCATGCTCCAATATCAGTCTATTGGAAGACATTCTCCTGATACTAAAGAAACAATTGTTGCATTGAAGCTGTAAAATTGAAATTCCTAAGAGAAAATTTTGAAATACTAGTTCTAATGTGTTTTCAAAGCTCTGATACCATGTATAAATTTAATAGAAATTGCAACTGCTCAAGATTTCAAGCCAAAAAACAAGACATAATTATACTCTAGTGATCTGCAGAACGGAAATCACAATTTAGAACAACATGCATCAACATGGAATAAGAAAAACCACAAATACATAGTCATTTCTACGAGAACCCAAATGAAAAAAACCCTTCAAGCCTCTTTTCATTAATTGGTTGAATAATGAAATAATGAGAAACTTTGACCAACACTTAGTCAATTATTTTTTTACCCAACCTCCTATTTCCTTGCTCAATTTCCCAGGAAATTAGCCCCTAAAAAATAGGAATTTCCTCCTAATTGGTTGCGCAATTCCTAAGGATTGATCTCCTAACCTAATGAAATACCTGTACACTCAAAATAATATACAACTGATGTTACATTTCCTTCACATCTCCACTTCATATGAGAAATTAGAATTTCTTCAATGCATTAGATATTTTGGTTTGATTGATCAGTTAACCAATAGTTCTTTGAGTTAGAATATTCACACACTACATAACTTACCTTCAACTAAATCTATCAATAGTTAGCGGTCAGTTAACCGAATACAACTGAAAATAACTGGACTTGATTACTAGAATTTAAGAATCACACATGCATGACTACACTCCAAGCCCACTAGCTCAAATTTACTGAGCTAACTAAACAAAAAAAGTCATGTCACACACATTAACTACCTCCAAGTTCTCCTTCTATTGTAGGAATTCATTTTACTCAATTTGACTTAGTAAGGATAAAGTCAAATTAAGCCTTTCTTGCTACATTTGTTTCAACACAATAGTCAATAGAACTAGGTTTCTCTCTTGCATATTAAGAATAATGCAGGCTCCAGAAATCAATTTTTACACATTCTGAGCAATGAGGTGATTTGATGTAGTACACCATAGAATTGATAAACAAATAAATAAACTACTCTTATACCTTTCGAAACATTGACTTGTACTAGGTAGGAGCCACAACAACATTTTCCATCACCAAAGGAATAGTCACTGACATGCCTTGTGATGTAGAACCACAGATAATTTCACCTCTACACCATCCTCCTCAATCTCAACACACACCACAACCTCAACAACACCAAATTTCAAATAGATGTGAATAATGAGCAAACAACAATAATGACTCTTTCACAACATTGAACACAAGCTGCAACAGAAAAACTCACATAATTCAACTTTGGAACAACATTGTTGAACTTCACCAAATAGCAAACCGCTCAGCTTCAGGCAAACCATGTCAGGTAAATCCACTCTTATTTTGTACATTTATTAGGATATGGAATAATGAAAAGAGACCGTTGTGACATCCAAAATTTAAGCCCCTATTAGCAAATCAAAATTTTGTTAATACAAGGAATGTAGTGATGATATCTGATCCAACAGAATCCTCAAATTGCTCAGAATTATAAAGTCATGGATGCTCACGAATCTAGTTCCAAGTCGAAGAGATCATAACGTTGACTCCAGTGGTATGTTCGGGTTTTGAAAATGACATTTGTATGAGGGAGAAAATGTGTTCTGAATTTTTCTCCCAACAGGAAAAAAGTGGCCCTTTGTAGGCCAAGTGGTAGTCTCACATTCTCACATGTGGTAGTTGAAAGTCAACGCATGTCGTAGTCCAATTTAATGCAACAGGTTAGAGGTCAAATTGGAAGGGTCGAGGTTGATGCCGCGACCTCCCACACAACATTACAAAACTTTACTATTTGCCCACAAGCTTGTCTTTATATTACAATGGTGCATGGATATATTCAAAGCTTTGTTAAATGGTATGTGGGGGTAAGGGTTGGTGGAGCTTGCCAACTTGGAAGCCCTTCCAAATGCATCGAAAATGTATTGATGCTCTAAACTATGGCACAAAGTCTTTCGGAAATAGCGTGCAATCAAAATAGTATAAAACGACCCCATTCCTATTTTTAAACCATATGTTATATTATTACATATTTCGGATGGCACGTGGAGTCATATAAATGATGCACGACTAAAGTTCTAAACTTATGGTTATAACTATGTCGCACCACAAGGTTATAATTTAACTGTATGCCAAAGATAACAATCACATGCCACAGAGAAGTCATATCAATCGAGCTATTGTAATTCATATGTTTAAAACTTCTGTTAGTGACAATGTGTCAAAATGGCATGGGGTTATATCAAATAGTCATATGTTATGCATTAACCATATAATTGCACCTGAATTGCCAAGTTAATACATTTGGATATAAATAAATCTCGGGAGGCCTGCAGGTTTGACCCCGAGACCTCCAGTGAACATTATAAAATATATTTCCTATGCGCCAATGGAGGGGCTTGTAAGGTGAAGCGATCAAACTAGAGTTATTTGTGGCTGCAAATTCATTTTTGGGCATATCTTGGCCAATACTGGGCCTTCTTAAGGTCCAGAGTTGCATTGGAGAGTTGAAGCTGAGGCCTATCTTTTGACATTAGCCATTGATGCATGCGTGCATAGTACAAAATGGCGAAGTTGATGTAAAATCAATTTTATGAGAATTTTAATATAGTGGATGTGCACTTGGAGGTGCACCTGTAGATATAGTCCAGGAGGGATGAAGTTTGTCATAAAATATCTTGAGTTTGCGTATTATTTTCTCTATTGTTTATGCTTATATTCAGATTTCAGGTTTATGTTTAAATGCACTTAAAAATAAATTTCTCTTATTCATTCACATAAAATCAACCTTAGTTAATATTTGAAGAAATTGAGCAAATAGTCAATTCCATTGTTTTTTAGATCATATCTTGGTATCAAAGCAGGTTGATCATGTACGTCAATGTTGATTAGATCGTTGCAAAGTGGAGAAGGGAAACTTGAAGAGACAAATCCAGAGATTGGAAAGATGAAAGGCTCACAAAATATGGCAGGCTCAAAAGAAGGAGAAGCTCTTGAGACAAAGAGCGAGGATAAATTTCAGCAGATGTTCCTTAATATGCAAAGGATGATTGTAGAACTTTAAGAGGACAAGAAGACTAGAGATGTAACTTTATATTCTAAAGGCATGAAAGTGAAAAAGAGAAAGGACAAATTTGATGTTAATGAACCTCCTTCTCCTCCATCTCTGTCTTCTACTTCTTCCTTATTCTCTTATCATACTCGTTCAAATTCAGGGTCACAAAAGAAGAAAAGCAAATCTCCTTTTTTGAAGCTTGATGTTAAATTTGAATTACTAATCTATGATGGTGAATGAATCCTAAAAAGTTAGATAATTGGATAAAACAACTTGAGGTGTATTATAGAATTCAAAATATTGTTGATGAATTTGCCAAAGATTAGTTAGCTACACTTACAATTGGGGGAACAATTTTGATTTGGTGGGAAAGTAAAACTAAATCAGATTTGAAGCATAAAGGTAAAATTATCTCTTCATGGTCTAAGTTTGTTAAAGCCCTTAGAAAGAAATCCTATCCTTTAGGATATATGCAACAAGTTGTAATGGATTGGAAACATATAAGGCAAGGTAAAGGACAGAGTGTGCAACAATTTACATAGGAATCAAGAAAAAGGCATTATCACTTAATGTTCCATTAAACACATTGGATACTTTGTTCAAGTATATTGGAAGTTTGAATTCTTATTTGTGACATACATTTCTTATGTTTAATCCAAATGACTATGATGAAGTGTGTGTTAAAGCCATTCATATTGAATCATGTGGCTAACCTTTTTGGTCATACTTTTCAAAGAAACCATTCAAGCATTACGAGAGAAAATATTCCAAATGAGGAAAAGGGAAGAGAAATTTGAAAGGGAAGAAATAGGAAACCACTAAGAAAGAAGGAGAAAGGACTACTTGTACTCATTTTTAGAGGGTTGGACATGATGAATCCAAGTGCTGGAAGCTTCATCTATAACTTAAGCCAAATAAGTTCCTTAAGGAGAAGGATGAGATGAAAGGTAATGCTGCAATCCAACAAGATTTGGGATCTGACTTTGATGATGATAATAAGATAACCGCGATGTTCTGAAATGTAATCAGTCTAAATCTAGCTCTAGTTCTACTTCTAAAACATCCTCTTCAAAATATAAAGATGTGATTGAAGAAAATAAGAGAGTTGAATTGTTTCATATGAGGACTATCTCCAAGCACACTAA
>APFE031009640.1:0-80755 GCA_000404065.3 Pinus taeda | reverse complement strand
TCAAAAGAGGCTAGGTAGGAGATCCTTGAAATGGGTTTATCAAAAATTGAATAATAAACGGGAACCATGAAACCATTACAAATCTGATACAAGTGGTTTTTATAGGATGACTTCCACATCTTGTGATGATAGATATGAATGGGCGAGGGGTCTTGTGTAGTCCACCTCCAACCAAGAATAGGGAATTCAGAATTGAAACACAAGGTACCTAGGATATATGCACTATAGTAGAATGGGGGAATTTTCCTCTCAGTGACTCTAGTTTTATTCCTAAAGTCACTAACAGCTAGTACTAGCTTATCCGAAAGGATAGTAGCCCAATCCATAATCGTGCTGTTCACTGCCGCCTCCATAAGAGGAACCATCTCAATGGTAAAAATGGCAGAGCCGTGTAAACCCCACAATCTACACAGCATTATACCCGCATAGCAATAAGGAGAAGCCAAAGAGTCGACCGAGTACTTACCGGAGGATTTGTGCTTGTGTTTATTTGGATTTTGCCTCCAGTCCTTGATAGGTTCGGACTCAATCTCATTCTCGCTCGCAAACTTCTCCAACAAGGCGCTATTGTATATTTTCTTCGGCTTAGGCAAATGATACATTTGCCTCAAGTCTTCTGGCTTAAATGACCCAAAAATCCTTCCATCCCTTGTGCTGAAAGTTCTGTCAGTGATGGGGATTTCTTCAATTGCTCATCGCACAACGTCTGTATATGGGAGAATTTGCTCCCTTGCTGCTATCCTATGGAGGAAAGAATTGGCCAAATCTTTGAGAGTGCAGTCTGACTTCTTCAATGAATCCGTGGTAGCATCTTCTACCGTCTGCGTTGGTTTCTCGGCCTCAATTAAGTCATAAGTTCCTTGCCAAGTGACTTTGGTGAGGCCTGCGCATGTTGTGTCGGATATTAGGCCTTTTTTGCTATTTGCTGCGGCTTGTCCTGCAACTGGTGGATTGGAAGCACCTGCAATTTTCTTTGACTTCTTACCCATCATGCCCGAATTCCTGTCCGAGACTGAATTCTGCACAGAGAGGCAATTTGGCGTAACACAGAGAGATAGCGATAAAACTTTCAATTTGATAGCAAATGAATAGATGCGCACTGATATATTTTGCTTTTTAAAACAGGCGCGGAGACAATCTATGGACAGATCTTAGGACATGAATCCATTAAATGACCGTATAGAGCCTGCCACCTTAAAAATGCCCATTATATCAATATTTGGTCAAGAGATCTCTTTAAGCATGCAATGGACGTATTGGTGGCCGAGCGGGAGTGATTATGCCTTAAATAACAGTAAATTGAGCTTTCCAATCACTTTAACGGCTTTCTATTGAAAACCATGCCTTATCGCATTGCATCGGGGGCTATAACAAGTCTGGCTCAACAATGCCTTGAGTATCGCAGATCGCCGATTGCAATATCGCATCGGCGAAAGGCTTATATGCATTAAGTTTCAAACTAGGGGACCGGCCGATCGCTGATTGCGATATCACATCGGTAAAAGGCATATGTGGAATGATATTAAAACAAAGGGGAACTGCGATTGCCGATCACCGATAGCTTATCGCATCGGGTCTTTGATATGGGGTGCTTTGGTGGTGCATTGGGTATCGCCGATCGTCGATCGCCGAATACTATATCGCATCGGCGGAAAGCCTTTAAGTCATTTTGTTGTGTCCCTCATGTCATTGCAATATGTGATCTTGCGATCGCTTTATCATAATGACCGAATATTTGCTTTATTTCTTTTTTAAATGGATATTTCTTTTAAAAAGGGTTTTCTATAAAGCGCTCCTTTGATTATCGAACTTTTGTTAAGTAAAAGTTTTGATATCAATTTTATTTTAAAGGGACCCATTTCATATTTTAATGTTTTTATGAATAAAAATAACATGAAATGGGGGTTTGTTTGTAAAGAACAACAAGGATGTAGACGATGTCGAACAGGTTTAGCACCTGCATAGGTAGGTATTTCATGCACCACGATGCTAGGATCGATGTCGGGCATCTCTTCATAAGACCAAGCAAACACATCACGGAATTCGCGGAAAAGACCAGTATAAAGCTGAATCTCCTCCGGAGTATAGGTTACTCCAACATGGATGTGCTCGGAAATTCCTGGTTTAACAGAGATGTCGATTGGCTGAGTTTGCGTAATGTTCCCCATATTCCCTTCAGAAGACACTTGATGGATCTGGATAGGTGTCTGAAGGGGTTGGAAGGGGAGACAAGAAGCAAGCCGCTTAAGACAAGTAAGCATTTCTTGATGGTTAGGGAGAAACGAGGAACGATGGTGATGATCAGACCAAGGGGGTTCCTTGAAAGACATGGTCTCAATAATCACTTCATCAGAAGGAAAAATTTCCTGTAAAGGGTCTGAAGAAATGCCATCTCCAAGCCAAGGGGACTGAATGTATGAGTCGAGAGCTTTGAGCGAAGGAGTAGATTCGGAGAAAGGAGCTGATGCGGAAACAATTTCGACATAGTTGAGCTTGGCAGGACTCAATGGCATCTCATTGCCCCAAGATTCTATCTGACCAATGGGAGGAAGAATCCGAGGATTAGAGCGAATAGAAATCATATTAATAGGAGTGATGTTAGGAGGTGGGAGTGAAAAAACACCCATAAGGGTAGGACCTTTAAAGAGTCCAGCACCCACACTCTCACATGGAAAAGAGGTATGCTCCACTAAAGGTATGTTGCCATCGGAGGAAGAGGCGAAGAAGGAAAACTAGTCTACTGTGACGATCTTCCCTTGATGAGGAAAACGAATGACACAAAATAGATATGAAGCCACGGCTCGCATGGCATATGTCCAACTTCATCCTAAAAGGAGGTTGTAAGTTAAATTTGCATCGACAACTTCGACCTCCACTTCGACCGTCTTCCCTTCTAGAGTAATAGGCAAGTGTTGGAGTATACCATAAGGATGAGAATCTCTCCCATCAAAGGCTTCCAAGGTCGTAGGAGACTAGCTCAGAGTCAGAGAGCCGATAACCTTCCAACAAGCAACAAACATTATGCAAGTAGAAGCGCCTTCATCAATGACGGTGTGATGAATCATTTTAGAATTGATGATGACTTGAATAAGGAAGGAAATTTGGCGAGGTAGTCTCGATGTATGACTGTCTAGGTCAAAAGTGATCAAATCCGAATCGGCCGGGTCAATGCCACCGATGGCTGATAGCAAAGACTTCCTTTGAGAGGGGCAGCTTTGGAGAACTTCTAATGTGGACATAGTTGATGGAGCCTGGGCTAAGTCCTCAATGATGCTATAGTGCTAAGCAGCATGAGCATTAGGGTTGTACGAAGATTTCTGGAGTACTCCTTTAGGAGGAGGTCGGATGATTGCTTCAGTGCTAGGTTGCTCAATATGGAGGGGACCAGAACTGGACGGAGGAGCACTAGAGGGGACCTTAGGCTCTTTCCTGGCAGGCGATGGATATTGTTTTGCCTAAGTACTAATGTGGACGGGAATCGTCCTAGCCATAAATATTTGAGAACCAAAGGGAGAAGAGGATTGAGATGGATTGGCCACCATTTGAGTTTGCTGCGAGGGAAAAGGCTCTTTGAGTATGGCAGGAGTCCCGGGGGTGCCTTTTAACAAATGACTAACTTCAGACCACCTAGGATAGTCTTTGGTATAGTGATCCTCATCATAGGTAAGGAAAGGATACTTAGGCTTACATTTGGCACCTTCCTCGGGTGGAGGTTTAGGGGAATCCTGTTTTGGTTGATCAGCCTTATTCTTTCCTTTTCCCTTCTTTTTCACTTTTGAGGCTTTGTCTGCCACGGTGGATTGGATGGCATTAACCTCAAAAGTATTGCTAGAAATGGATATAGCTTTAGAAGTGGTTTCATTCGAAGCGTTTGACTTTTTCATCCCAGGGTTCGCGGAAGATTTCTTAGAAGGCGCATTGACAGAACTGATAACGCCGTCAACAGATGGTGTTGGTGGGGCTTTAGAAGTTTCGGGTCTCGGAGCATCTGGAAAATAATCATATAGTGTACTGGACTGGGAGTAGACTAAGTCGAGGTACTAAGCACATGCGATAGCTTGCTCTTCAGTTACACATGCCCCCATAGCAATATCCCGGGCTATTGGACCGACAAATGAAGTCATGAAATAGTCAGTCAGAAGCTGATCGGGAATCCAAAACTTAATCAAATGGCGACATCATCTGCATTCATGAATATGATCGGAGATATGCGTGGTCGTAATCTGTTTTAAGGATGTCAGGAGATGTGTTCCCATTTCATATCGAATTGGTAACTGAAAATGAGTTAAAAATGCCATAGCTAAGGAGTTAAAGTCCTGAAAAGATCTGCGAGCTAATTCAATATACCATTTAGCAGCAGAGCCAGTGAGAGTCCATTGAAAAAGGCAGAGCCAGATTGAATCATCAAGCCATGAGTTTGACGAACACCATAGATGATAAGTCATGACATGAGCTTAGGGATCTTCTCCAGCTTTACCATCAAACTTGGGACAATCACCTGGAATTTTAGTTGGAACCGGCAGCCAATATGGATTATGAAGAATGGGATCATTTTTCAGTTTGGACACATCCGGTAATTCCAATGTCGCTAAAAAGGGTAATTGGGGGTTAAAGGACATCTGTGGTCACGGGTAGGAGGTAGAACCAGAGTTCCACCCAACTGCTTGTTTCCCCCATTGGTTTTGTCCAGACAGATTTAGCCCGTAAGGGTTTTTTCCGTAGGAATTTTGTCCATAGGGGTTATAATTGTAACTAGACGGTTGACCCTGGATTTCCCCCCTAGTATTCCATTGATTACCAACTTGGCCTACAGGAGCAACATATGGTTGCTGGAAATTCTGTTAAGGATTTACCTGCAGTTGTTGATAACTTTGATATTGGGCAAATTGGGTTTGCCCTTGGGATTGCTGAAAACCATAAGGTGGCTGGGCTCCAAATTGAGCCTAGGAGCCAGGTTGCATTTGATAAGCAGTTTGAGATTGGGATCCAACCTGAATTTGAGGACCGGATTGGGTTTGGAGCCAAGACTGGGGCTGAAAACTGGGTGGAGCTTAAGAAGCAATAATCATTTGAGTGCCCGGTTGAGCAGGTCTAGACGGATGTCCTTGGGAGAACTGAAGCTGAGACATCTGGCTAGAAGGTTGACCTAGTTGAGATTGAGGTTGACCCATTTGCCCAGAAGGTTGAGCTTGCTGGGTACTGGGTTGTCCTGATTGGCCGGATGGCTGAGTAGACTGGACAGTTGGTTGGCCTGGTTGGCTTTGAGGCTGGCCAAGTTGTCTAGAGGGTTGATTAGGCTGGATAGTGGGTTGGCCTTGCTGAACGTAAGGCTGACCAACTTTCCTAGAAGGGTAGCCTTGCTGGACACCGGGTTGGCCTTGTTGTACGTAAGGTTGTCCTGGATTACTAGAAGGTTGCCCAAAATAGTTAAAGGAAGAACAACCAAAGGCCAAAGGTTGTCTCTGGAAGGGTTGTCCTTGTGGGCCTCCAGGTTGTCCTGGATAAGGTTGTCTATAAGATGGCTGACTTTGATAGGGTGGCCCTTGAAAATTTTTGGGTGGTGCTTGGCCACCATGATAAGTGGTGCTGCCCCAAGCAACGGACAATGAAACCGCGACCTCAACCGTAGGTTGAGATGGCATAGGTCTGCGGTAATAGATATAAGCTCCACGAGAATCATAATAATGAAACGGATTTTGAGGATCCGGATTCTGAAGAGCTTGAACATATTGATCATATGCCTCCCCTACTGGAACGGAACCAGAAGAAGGTGGGGCACTTAGTGTAGGATTAACAACTCCTGCCCTTGGGCCACTATTGGTAGGACCAACAGAAGGCTTGGTAATAGTAGTCACCACTGAAGAATCAGTGGCGGCACTGACAACAGGGGTTGAAGAAGCCACACAAACAGTTTCCATGGTTGGAACAGACGTGACGGGCACATTATGAATCTGGGATGTAAAAGACTCCGAAGTCGGAGGGACAGTACAAGACCATATGGAACTCGATAGGGGAGATCTAGAACCGATGATGTCTGCCAAAGCATTATATATTAAAGGAAACATGACACCAAGGGAAGTAACATGGAAAGGTGAAGTTTCCATAGGCATAAGTATTTCACTTTCTGCCAGAAAGGATTCTTCACCAGAGACTGGAGTCGTCTCCTCCATGCCGGAAGAAGACATCGAGACCGAAATGCTAGGAGGAGTAACGGGAAAGTCTTCTTCGGAAGGCTCCCAAATAGGGTTCCAATGAATATCGTAAAACTCATCCTCTGGAGCACGAGAGTTAAGTGGTTGGATACTCGGGATGATAGGAGAGTATCACTAACAACCGGAACTTCAGAAGCTACAGAGGATGGAGACCCTTGGTCACTTGGAACGGGAGACGAGATTGGTGGTTTTGCTAGGATGATTCAATTAAAAATCATAGGAAAACTAACGAGAAAGAACGCTACACAAACTAAATGCAAACAAGATCTAATAGGGTAAATGTGAATGTGGCCGAATAAATTTTAAGACACAGGAACAAAACTTGGCCTTTTCATCTTTAAAGAGTTGAGAAAAGGATGAAAAGATGACTCTAGTCACCTTCGGATATTTAATGACCCTGAAGTGACAAGTGCTCAGATGGACCTTTTCTTTTAGGGAGTCCGAAAATGAGTGAAAGTGATTACTTTGGAGAACTAGGCAAAAGGTTTACCAAACAACCTGTAAAACTGCATATACACCTTGGTAGTCATATGAAAACCAAGGACTTTCCATACGACAGTCAATCTTCCCGAATGTTGTGTTCAGTGCATTACGGTTCGCAAGGTGGTAGACACGATTTCCTAAGGATATAGGATGATAACCTAGTGGGGTCTACCAACATATACTCGACGGTACATGGGAGCACAATTCCATACTAGACCGCTATTGAGTCACAGAAGGAGGAATCACCCAACCTTGAGTGAAAACAATAGTGACTAGGTTTAGCGACGCTAGAGCACGTCTCTAGCCTAGACCTCTAAATAATGAGTGTTATGTTCCAATGCGTTGTTAGGTTCATTCAGTTCATTATAAAGTTGATCTTGAATTATGTTTCAGTTTTCAGGCCTTACCGTATGTACACAAAAAAACCTAGGATGCAGCTAGAATGAACGAAATATCCTTTTACTTCAATGAACACCTATCTACAGGAGGGTAGAGAGATCATTCCCAAACCAAGAAAACCAAGACAAATGAATGCAGTCACTCAATGCATACAGACATCAATTCCTACAGTGCATGGATACTACTAATGAGATATTTTATCATTCGCTTTCCAATATACAACCTTGAAATGCAAATTCACTTTCACTTTTGTATACTAAAATGAATGCAGTCTTTTGATTTTGATGTTTTAATTTTAAAAGAAACAAACAAGCAAGTGTGGAAAAACTAGTTGATCCAAACAATCGTGATCTATGTTCGGTAGTGAAAAAATATAGAATTAATACCAAAGATTGGTCCAATAATTGTTCACTAAAAATCAACCAGAAGCAAGCAATGGGGAAGGCTCAATCAAACCAACAAGAAAGTTGCAAAAGAACCTTAGGCAAACCAACAACCAAGCCAATTGATTCAAGAACTTGAAATAACGAACTAGGTCACACAGGAAAAAATGCAAGATTCTTTCAACAGAGCCAAAGAAAGAGTGCCTTAACCATAAACAGTGAAAAACAAGCTACTGAGCAAGAGGAAAAAAAGCAAGGGATCAACAGGACTAGTGGACTCAGGAGGAAATTCCACAGGAATCATCGCGAGGACAATACAAGCAACTAGCGCTGATTAGCAGCTAGCTGTACCAACAGAGCGATGTCATCACGAAAGTACACGTCTTTCCCGCGACGTATCGATTTCAGGAGTCGTCGTGATTGTTCAAAGATATTCAGTGACACACAGGACTTTACAAAAGAGTGAGTGTGACATCGGCGTGATTGTTGAACTATTTTCCGCAATGATGTTAAAAATAATGACAAATGAACAAAAAACTCCCAAACAAAAACTAGTCCATCTGACAGACAATAGAGGGATTCCCTAGATCGATCTAGGTGACCCAAAATACTGATAGTTAATCCCCAAAACTCAAGAGAGACCAAATCAAAATCAAGACAAGAGCAAACAAGAGAAGAACATAGGACAAACTCCCCAGTGGAGTCGCCAACTTGTGATGCAGGAAATTGTTCCCTCTGCGGACAAACGCAACCCCTCTAGCCCTAGAGTGGGTCTAGGCACAGCAAGGACAGATCAACAATAGATTTCCTTAAACAGTCATAGTTGGAGGCCTACCTCAACCGGTGGTCGACAAAGTTCCGTTGCACTGCTCCAGCTTTCACTTCCTTCTCCTCAATGAGTGATCAACCTGAAACAATGCAAAGAAATTACAACAAAGCATGTAACCGAAAAACAACAATGATCTATTTACTCACAAAGTCAAGTAGTCCCGAGCTATCAAGTAAATTACATAAAAGACATAGGAAAACATCATTTATTGTATTAATAATGAAATAAGAGCAAGCTTACAACCAAAGTCTTGACGTTGCAAGCCTTCTCGGTGGATCCAGCCAACGTGTTCTTCAAGCATTCACTCTTTGAAGATGGATCTCCCAACATACAAAATCTCTCTCTCACTCATAAGCTCTTACACAAAGTTAAAGGGAACTTCACAATCTTCCACAAGCTATCAACAATCCCACACTTGTCACACCCACACCAGCTATCTATCAAACTCAAAAGCACTAACAATATTGCTCAAACCAGGAAATTACCAACTAGCTGATCATATCAAAGGTGAGTGTTTAAATAGGAGAAGGAGTCTCCATGAAAGGTGGAAGAGAGAGCTTATCCCCAAGGAAGGTAGCACAAATTATGGAACTTCCATACCAGAGGAGGAAGGGTGACACAAAATATGCCAACAACCAAGTCTGGAGACATCCAGAAGGCCGACTATTGGAACGAATTCACCCAATCTAGATCATCATGAGTGTATAACTAGGATTTGGCACTGACATCGCTAGTAGGCAATGTAGCCAGTCAGATCGTCGCTAAAGATAGCAAGTAGCCTCCCGCCGGAGCATGAAATTAGACCATCACAGGAAACAGATGTACTTCCGTACTGGAAGCACGGCTGGACTATTTACGACTGCTATTCATCACGTATATTAAGTCCATTCTCATGATGAGGCAGAAAAATTAGGAAAAGTGGGTCACTTGGCAACATAAGAGAGCATTTGTTCAGCATGAGCATGTTTTACTTGGACACATGACACTGTAGAAGGGTTGGGGTGAAGGCAGTGACAAATTGATGTGTAATACCACACCCTAGGGATGTCTTGATGAGGTCTGGAGGGGTCGCAAGCCAACTATTCCACACAGCAGTCTAACCCTCATGTAGCCTAGTACAGAGTGCGACGATGCCCTGCCAAGATCCATTTTTGAAGTACTATAGATCTAACTTGGTTCAGTGTTTCTTACTTACTAATTTCACCTCTTTAATTAGTGCGCACAATCATAAATCATAACCAGATGCATAAACATATAACAGAAGCATAAACATCTAGATCTTTGAATAAATACACAATATTTCCATAACAACTTATCTTTTATTAATCTTTTGTTCAGTACAATCCAATTCCACCCTGCGCACCTAGCTACAGTGGTTTCTGCACATAGCTGCAGACTCTACCAAGTCTCTATGCACACAACTCCAAAGCCTCTATCTCCTACTATAGCCCATAACTTCAACTTACAGACTTAGACAATATACTGTGCTCAGAAACCCATATAATCCAGATGTATTCCAAAAATAGAACTGCCTTCTACCCTTAGAGCCTTTCTCTATTTATACATTCCCATGGTCCGCGGACCATGGGTAAGCTGACCCAATCTATTCTAAATTACAATATTTTTGGGTGGACTACCCTTTGACTTGACTCATTACAATTCTTGCTCTGCGCACTTCGCAGAGCTTTTACAACACTTTTACCCAAAATTGTGGGCTTTAAGCCCCAAAACTGTTATGCGGGGCCTCCCTTGCCCAATAAGTGGTGTACTAAGAAATGTAAATAAAAATTGGAAGAGTTGCTACAAGCAAACAAGGATGTGATCTAAAAGCTTGAAGGGCTACCACCCAAGCAAGAAGTGGAGAATGAGATCTAGCTCTTGTAAGACTCCCCATTGCCAAACATTGGGTTGTACACATAGTCTGTTATAGAAGGAAGTGAGGTGTAGAAACTATTAAAAAAACTAGTGGAACATGTTTTCATTCAGCTAAGTGCATAACCATGTGGGTCAATCATCATCATTGTGCCAAAGAAGGATGGGACTTGGTGAATGTGTATAGATTACAGGGTTTTTAACAAATTTATGTTCATGAATAGGTACCCCTTACTTAGAATAGATGTTCTACTGGATAAATTGTAGCAAGAAAAATATTTCACCAAGTGGACTTAACTTTTGGATATCACCAGGTTCAATTTAAGGAAAAATATACCTACAAGACTGCCTTGAAAACCATGTAAGGTTTGTATGAGTGGTTTGTCATGTCATTTGGCCTATGTATTGCACCAACTACATTTATGAGGTTAATGAATGATATATTGTTCCCTTTTATAGATTCATTTATTACTATCTATTTGGATGATATACTAGTATATATTGTTACCTAGGAGGATCACATCTCACGTTTGACTTAGGTGCTAGAAACATGAAAGAAGCACCAACTGCTATCAAATATTAAGAAGTGTGAGTTTCCACAATTGTATTTGGTGTATCTATGGTATGTGATAGGTTAAGGAGATCTGAAGATAGATCCTATCAAGATGGAGGCCATCATGAAATGGCTAGGTACTACTAATGTTTCTAAGGATAGGAGTTTTTTTAGGGAAACATAGTGTTGGGCATTGAATAATCCAATTCTCCTCGTGTGTTTCACGACATATGCTTAACCATTTCTTAGGGATTCCTTAACTCTGGTGATGAGTCTGTTTACTAACACCTATGGGTTTTTGTCTAACAACAATCCTGATTCTAACAAATGGTATCATAGCCAAATGTCCCAAGTTTGATACGCACCCAACTCGCTCTGGGGTGGAGATTGTTAGGTATTGGATAATCTAACATTCCCCGTGTGTTTCATGACATGTTCTTAACTATCTCTTGGGGGTCTGTTAACTATGGTTATGCGTCTGTTTACTAACACCTATAGGTTTTGGTGTAATATCAATCACAATTCCAACACACATTACATGAGGAAATTCTTAGCCTCATTTTCAGTGGTAGCAACACTAGTCCATGCCATAACAACAATTGAAATAGTTTCTCATGGGGAAAGGGTTAATAGAGTTCCCTTTAGGAGCTAAAGAAGAATATCAGTCAAGCACCAGATCTAGCATTACTAAACTTC
Source organism: Pinus taeda (assembly GCA_000404065.3). Classification (NCBI taxonomy): domain Eukaryota; kingdom Viridiplantae; phylum Streptophyta; class Pinopsida; order Pinales; family Pinaceae; genus Pinus; species Pinus taeda. The sequence continues at coordinate 69,328 of APFE031009640.1, read as the reverse complement.
CAATAGCCCTTCAAAGTGGACATAGGTGCAAGTGGGTATGCTACAAGAGCGGTCTTGATGTAGGGAGGATGGCTTGTATGCTACCATTCATAAATATTTTATGAGGTAGTTATTATCTTCACTACCTATGGCAAGGAGATCTATGCCTTAGTATAAGATATGAAGAAGTAGAAACACTATTTGATGGGAAAGGAGACAATAATCCACACAGATCACTAACCACTACCATATCTGTAAGCCTAGAGTAAGCTACAATAGACTAGGAATTACGAGTGGATGGGGTTTCTATAGAAATTCCATTTAGTGGTTAAGTATAAGAAGGGAAATACAAATAAGATGGAAAACATGCTTTTAAGGCCACCCTCATCAAATATAATAACTTTGGGAACTTTGATGCACATGGAGCCATTCACCCATGATGCATGTACAAAGGCATATTCAGAGGATGAGGACTCCAAGGAGGTGTTTTAGTAGTTTTAGAGCCAAAGTCATGTGCATGATGGTGACAATATAGTTTCTTACCATCTCTAGAACATGTTACTATATACAACACTTCTATAACATAACAATCCACTCTTTTACTGGTAAGACCCAATTTGAAACTTGTTTTGGACTTTTTCCACCTTCACCTTTAGATATTGCATATGGGAAATAAGGAGTGAGGGAGTATCTTACGAGGGATGCATTAAGGGAATAAATATTCGTAGAAAAGATAAGGAAAATCCATATATAGGTACATGATACACTGCAAAAGTCAAAGGAAAAATATAAGGCAAGGGATGATCAACACAAAACAATGAAGTTGTTTAAAGTGGGAGACTGAGTATGGTTATGATTGAACAAGGAGAGGCTACAGGGTTTTGGTAAGAAAATCAAGGCTTTGTGGTATGGTCCCTTTGAAATACTTACAAAGATGGGATATAACACCTGTAGACTCATTCCACCCCAATATATGCATATTTACTTAGTTTTGAACGTAGAGAATTTGAAAATCTATGAGCCTTCCATGATAGATTAGGAAGAGGAACATGTCCTACCTTTTGAAGAGGGTTATGATTGAACAAGGAGAGGCTACAGGGTTTTGGTAAGAAAATCAAGTCTTTGTGGTATGGTCCCTTTGAAATACTTATAAAGGTGGGATATAACACCTGTAGACTCATTCCACCCCAATATATGCATATTTACTTAGTTTTGAACATGGAGAATCTAAAAATCTATGAGCCTTCCATGATAGATTAGGAAGAGGAACATGTCCTACCTTTTGAAGAGGATTTGGCACCAAATGCTAAGTTAGTGTTGAAAGAGGATATAGTTTTGTATAAGAGGTCAAAAAATACAATATAAGAGTAACATAATCTTTGGTAGACTTGGTTGAAAGGATAACTTCTAGCTAAAGCTAAATGGTACACCCAAGAGAAGGCGAAGGGAAAATTTCCTCACCTCATTCTATAGAAGATTTAGGGGACAAAATGCCTATAAAAATGGGGAGATGTGTTATGGATTGGATCATTATATTATTTTTCATCCATCTTGACTCTTTAAGAGTGGAAAAAGTGGAGGAACGAACTCACCAGACCAATTTTACTAGCGAGACTCAGTTTGGAAAATTAGGCTATGAAATGTTCTAAGAGAATTTTAAGGAATAAAAAGGAATTGTTTTGGGGTTAAAACTTTAACACTTCAGAACCGCTGTTACAAGAATAAGCACCCTAGGGCTTTGGGTTGGAACCCCAACAAAGAAAGAGAAAACTACAGTAAGAAATGCTCATACAACTCAAGCAACATGCTTATATAAACAAACTATGCGATAGCGACCATACTCAGATGTCCTTCGTTTGGGTAGTTCTAGCAGGGTTCAGACCCTCTGCAACTCCTGATGATCTTCGAATCTGAAAATCAACCAATTTGAACATACATAGCAGCATATAGATAAAGAATTTTAATGAAACTAACTTTATATCATATAAGAAAATGATTAGTTATACATCAAAATAACATTCATACATGAATTACAATAGTGTCTGATGCATAAACAAAGTTAATCTCAGGAACAAGACAACACTTATTTTTATTGTAGAAAGCTATACTAACATGGACATAATTCACTTGAGTCTTCTTCTTCTGACTCCAAGCGGAACCGTCCTCCAGATCCATCCAGTCCCAACCTTCAACAACCTCCTTCCATAACCAATACCATGATATCTCAAGCAAGTGGGAAAATATCAACAATCAAGGAAACAAGGGTTTCTTGAAACTTGGGCAAGTGCTTGAAGCACAGGGATACTTCAAACTTAGTCGGGGATAATCTTAGTATAATAATTCTATCTCTTCTCCTCCTTAAGGCCTTCCCATAGAAGTCTATTTACACTTCTCCCAATTAGGTTTTTAGTTGGGAAACAGTTGGGCCATGGGCACTAGGAGGTAATCAATAGGTAAAACTCATGAACTCCACCCATAATTAAGGAAATTTAATTTTTTTAAGTGTTTTAACACATATACGTGGGTAGGGTATTGACTAACCCAAGTCTACATGCTTTTATCTCAGGGTAAAGTAGCATACAGGGAATAAAACACTGTTTTTAAAATATTTGTACCAAGTCTGGAAGGAGGGGTTGCCCTAGGCCATAAACCAAGCATCTCAAATACCAAGGGTGGTAAATTGTGCTATAACAGGTGCCCCTTGATATGTGAGGTCAGAAGGGGTACATGATGGCTGAAATGTATTAAGTATATGGAAAGGAATCCTGTTGAGACTGAGAAGGACTTCACCAGAATTTAGCCTGCCAAGCCATCAAAAAGAGATCAGAAAGAAACTAATGTTTAAGGCAGGCATACCCATGCTCAGAGAAAGTAAAGCATGTCCACATATCAAGTACAAGTGGATCTACTATGCATACAAGTATAAAGAACTTAAAGTACATAATGGATCATTTGATCGTGATCGAAAAAGTACATGTCTGAATATCACATATAAGAAGATGATCAATAAAGCTGAAAGATGAAGCTAATCATTGATGTCGAAAACTGATCCCAATAGTACCAAATGAACATGATGGAATAAAATTCTACTACATTGCAACTCGGATGCCAACATATAAGATGTTGCTGTGAAGGATTGCAACATATAAGGTGGATGGTGTCAACTAGCAGTAACATAAGCAACTGACAAGTGAACCAAAACATGCTGATGCAACCCGAGGTCTTCATTGACTGCTGTGGTACATTTCTACACAATGGGAATAAATGATCTAAAGTCGACCACATGAGAAATCATTTGATTACTGGTCATTAATGTATACCATTAACAAACGCGAGACTACTCACCGATAATGATAATGAGACTCAAGGTACCCAGTACAATCTAACAAGTGCGAATGAATGAGTTGAAGTTGATCACCTTGAAGAATCTATCAAGCAGGGGAAAATGATGGTTTCCCACTGTCTATAGTGAAGGAATCTACCTCTGATGACTGCAAACCCCAAGGTACTGTCAAATGGACTCTAGATCTTTATCCCAGAGCAATGAGCCGTAGTTGATAGGAAAAGATCCACTAGAAGGAAGGCATTAAAGCATCCTTCATCAATCTAGCACGAGTGTAACTCGTAGGCCAATAATGTGGAAGGAATTAGACAAAAAAGATGTAGTAACCCAACCAAAGCACGTTTCCGGTGTACACAAGATGTAGCTAGCGCACAATAGAAACCCTTTGAACCAACCAATAATGAAAGCTGACATAGAGGCAAGGAATCCACCAATAGGGTCAAATGGAAACCAAGGCACTGTACGAATCCCAAAGTGTGATAATGAAGGCTGATGTCAAACACAAGGGAAACCACTCAGTCAAAGACCCATGATACTGATCGATGTTGAGCACAAGGTGACCTATCAATAATGAAAATAGGGCCAGGGTGCGGCTCTAGGCCTGCCCTCAGAGCAATATGTTGTCGTCGATAAGGACAGGACCCACTAGCAAGAAGTCAATGGATACCTTCTGAAATCGGCACAAGCAAAGGACAAATATAATTGATGTGATGACAAACATGACATTGATAACTAGGGATGGCTGATTGAAAAATAGGTCAACATACACTGCAGAGAGGCCAACTCAGGATTACTTCCCCTGAACAAAGCACGACCCAATGATGACTATATGGCATCATATGATAACTTTGTATAGGTTCATCATGCAGGAGGCATGAGCAAACTCTCCATATGATTGGAAGAGATAACCATTCGGAGGAGTACTGACTCAATAACAAGGTAAAGGCGTACCTAAGTCAAACTAAATCCTGCCCAAAATGGAGGAGAGACTTTATTTTGAGTGCCTTTTTCAAGGGAGACACGAATGACTCTAGCTACCAACAATATATGGAAATGTTGTCTCATACGTTCTCTTTTTGGAATATATAATTCTTTTTTTCTTTTTCTTTAAACTAAAAGAAGAATAAAAGAATGCTATAGTACAGTGGAAAGAACAAGTGTCAAAGAAGCAAATGATCTAGTTCCTGGGATGGGAACAATCCTATGCTTGATGCAGGGAGGCGAAACTGTTCAAGGACACTCAAAGGGATGTTCCTTCCACACATCAAAGGATGTGTCAAGTTGCATAAGCTAAGTGATTGCATGGTTGATTTTGCAGAATACATGGTCAAATAAGTGGCTTAAACACGAGTCCAAGTGAAGTTGGCTCAAGGCCAAAAGGTGCAAATAGTCAAAATGCAATGCAGCAATACAAATCAACACAAAGGAGCCTCTAGGGTATAAGGCCAGAAATAAGAATAGAAGCAAGGAGAATGTGTCTTCAACGCACAAGTCATGGCGGGACTAAAGAGGACTCCTGAGCCTACTAAGTATAACAGCATGGGCAACCAATGTTAGCGAGGTTCTAACTCATATGCCCATGTAAAGGATGGCTCTACCATCGCATCATGATTTAAAAATCAATGAGTGAACATGGTTTGCTAACCAAGACACGATGGGGTCGACCCTATGGCTAATGTATCGCTGAATGGAGGCTAGTATGCAAAATGCAATGGAAAAAATGGTTTTCCCTAACCTATATTCTAGTGAATGAATGATACTTGCCATGATGGGTTAGCGGTCATGGGACTGAAATAAGATTTCGAAGAAGTATCCAAAATATCCTAAAACAATAACCCATTCCCGACAATCCAAACCCACAAGTCAAAAAATTCATAAGACGAAAAATCAAGTTTTGAGAAAACTTTTGAAATTTCAAAGCTATATAATGACTATTGGACTCACAATTTTTTTTATTTCTATTTGGAAAAGAGCTATGGATCAAAAAGGAGAAAACTTGCCTCTGAAGAATTGGATTGTTCAAATTGCACCAAAGTTACCAAGTAACCCTCAAATCATGCTTGTAATGTTTTGTGATAGTTTTTAGAAGTTTTCATTAATATTTGACCGTGGGAATTCATGCCAAAAAATCCATCTCTGTGTACACATGGGTTGGATGTGATCAACCCATGTGTACGATGGCCCTACATGCGGCTGTGTGTAAAGGGAACCTACATGTACACTAGTTGAAGTTCAAACACAAAATCTAACGATTGAAACTCATTTTTTTTTAGGATGACCATCACATGGAGAGAGAGAGAGCATGCCACAATTGACAATGAGGTAATGAATGACCAAAATGAACTAGATGCATTGAGAGGGTGCACCTTATTGAAATTATTCAAAATTCCGAACATGAAAGCCAACACACGCCTGCTCGAATTGCTGATCCACTACTAGAGTGTAGAGGATGATGCCTTCATGATAGATCAGATGCCTCTACAAATTGAGGTGGAAGACATCTACTTTATTATAGGTCTCTCCCGAAGAGGGGAGGTTGTGCATTCGACCAACAGGACAAGGAGTAGCCTTTCAGTAGAAGACTATGTACATATATACTGTCTTGGGCACCCAAAAAAGATTGGAAGTCAGATCCTAATCAAGCACGTGGATAGTTTATCTCTGAGGATTCTGCTGTTTACCATTGCGAGGGTAAATAGATAAGCTTCACTGCATCAAGCTTAACGAGTGTCCATGAGCTTGGCAGTGGAATGCCTAACCATGGTTTTCGACTGGTGCACACATCTTCTGACCAACATGAAGAGTGAGTTGACCTCTATTTAGAAGGTTTAGACAAAGAAATTTGGATATGGGACTATTTTATGCTCCTTCTTCTTCGAGAAGGTACCTGGGCTATTTCCCAAGGTATATGTCTCCATCAGTAGCCCGCGAGATCCTCGGATGGGTAGATGGATGACTTGATGAAATGCCTTGGAGGTGGGCACGTGCCTAGGATGACTTTTGATGATGAGTTTTTCACCTGATGGGACCAAAAATTCATCGCAGTTGACGACTACCCATATGTTGGCATGGATTTTCGAGGAGATACAGACTTGGTGTTGCCACCAAATGCAACATGGGGAGACATAGGTAACAATTTTTAAGTTTTTGTCAAATTTTAAAATTTTTCTCTTTTTTAAATTTGAAATGAACTTAGAAATATTTTTGATGGGACAAAATACTGAAAAAATGACCATGTTCCATTTGTGGTTCCAGTGAGACCAGATGGATTTCTGAGGCATAGACATCGCGGAAGAGGTGCCGAAGAGGTAGCAATTTTGACAGAGAGAATCTTATATGCAGTTCAACGAAACCTAGTGAGATTTACTCACCAGGTATCGATAATAGCCATAGAGTATCTACATGAGGATATGCAGTGTCGTGTGGTAGAAGTACCACGAGACTGGGTCCGCATAATTCAATGTGTAGCCAATGCAGTAATTAACATTTTAGCTGCTCATCCTGAGCTAGGCCGATAGACAGACTGGACATGAATATGGGCATTTCGTCCCAATTTTGTATATTATTTTTTGAACACTTTATCTATACATAGGCATTTTTATGATATATATACAGATCCAAATGATTGATATGCCAATATAATGCTTGATTAGTGATAGAGTCCGCTAATGAATTCTCAGATCGTGGAATGTGCACATATGTAATATAAACAAATGATCATTGCAACACTCTCACTCTAAAAAATTGGCGATATAAATAAGGATCACAAACTCGATAAATGTTATTTAATTGTGACACTACCGGCTGTGAGTCAAGATAAACTACCAATGAATCAATTCCACAAGAAATCACTTTGGATATTAAATTAATAACGGCAAGATATTCGGCAATGTTATTTGAAGAAGGACCAATACATACTCCCCTTGACACCATCAACTGGCTAGATGGATAATAAATCACCCATGCTGTGGAAGAAGATTCCGAGTGTGTCGATTAGCACCATCAACGAATCCGAAGTATATCAAGTCATCCATCAACACCTGCCAAAGCAGATAAAAAAATGTCGATATCACAAATCGCTCGACAAAATATGTACAAAAGTACAATATATACAAACAAGCAATTACACAGTCGGAACCTAGCCAAAATACTTCTTAAGGTAGAGCCCATTTCGGGTCTCCTCCAACTTGTTCCCTTCAAAATCGCCTAATTCATAAGCCCCTTTTCCCAAAACTCGTTTTATTATAAAGGGACCGTACCACATAGACTTGAATTTTCCTGCCCCCAAAGAGTCTTTATCTTGGTCATAGACTAGGTCACCTTTAGAAAAGACCTGAGGACGGACAGCTTTATCATACTGAGTTTTAACCATTTTCTTATGGGCCTCATTTATTATGGCAGCATCTTGATGCTGCTCATCGAGATGTTCCAAATGAATGACGCATCTTTGAGACTAGATGTCTTTAGAAGAAGCTCTACAACTAGCTTAAGGGATGGAATTTCACATTCAATAGGAAAAATAGATTCCAGTCCATAAACTAACTCAAAAGGATTAAAACTGGTGGTAGTCTTCACCGAGGTCCGGTATGCCCAGAGAGCCGAGTACAACATGAAGTGCCAATTGGAGCAATTTTTGTCAATTGTCCTTTGCAGGATTGTCTTGAGGGACTTATTCATGGATTTGACTTACCCATTGGCCTGAGGATAATAAGGAGACGAATTCTCCTACCAGAAGCCCAACTTAAGAGCCAATTCGGTCATCAGTTGATTTTGGAAGTGTCTGCCATGGTCAGTTACAATTTCTCTCGGGATACCAAAACGTGAAATAATATGATTGAAGAGAAACAAGGCTGCTGTTTCACTATCATTTTTGTAAGTAGGCATAGCCTTAGCCCACTTTTTAAAGTAGTCTATGACCACTATGATATACTTGTGATTCACTGTTGAAGGCGAATTACAAGTAGAAAAGTCAGTGCCCCACTTCGTAAATGGACCGACAATGATAACAAGAAAAAGAGGAGCTGGATGTGTGTGCATTTTCTGAGTATAGATTTGACATGGGTGGCAATGTTTCACCGCTTCAATACAATCTTTGAAAATTGAAGGCCAAAATTAACCGGCACACAAAATCTTCTGGGCTGTTGCAAGCCCTGATAGATGACTGCCACAAGCTCACTGTGGCAATAATTGAGTATAGATTCGGCTTCCTCTAAAGTTAAGCAATGCCTAAGGATTGAATCAACCCCTCTGCAATATAATGTATCACCAATGATAACATAGTTTTTAGCAAGGTGACATCACTTTCGACGCTCATCCTTGGAGGAAGCAGGTGGAAACTTTGAAGTCTGGAGATATATGATGATATCTCCATACCAGGAATCTTGTGAAGAAATGAGGAATAAATTTTCGTTAGGGAAATTCTCCTCATAAACAATGTCTTCTTCACAAGGCAACTCAGAAATCAATCCGCAAAAACCATTGACTTCTTAGACTTGGCTGACAAGAACTTGAGATCAAATTCTTGCAAAATAACAATCCATCGATTGTATTTGCCCCCAATCACTCGCCTACTGAGGACAAACTGAAAAGGATTGACAGCTGCTAAGACAAACGTTTTGTGTAGCAAAATATAATGACAAAGCCGCTAGATATCATGGACAACTGCCAAGGACAGTTTCTCGATAGGAGAATAGTGTAGTTCAGGACCTACTAAGCCTTGACTCAAGTAGTAAATCACATGCTCAGTGAGAGCATCGTCCTCCTGAACCAGAACCATACCTATGGTATATTCTGCTGTTGCGAGATACAAAATGAAATCTCTACCATAATCTAGTGGACTTAACAATGGGGCAGATTTTAATGCCTGCTTCAAGGCATCAAAATATCGTTACGCAAAGTTGTCCCAAAAAAATGGAACACCTTTCTTCAACAAACGCATAAATCCTTTGGTTATCTCAACATAGTTTTCTATAAATCTTCTCAAGAAATTTGTCTTTCTTTGGAGACTTTGAAGTTGTTAGATGGAAGACGGGGGAGGCAATTGAATTATTGCCTCAACCTTGAAAGGACCTACTCGAATCCCTTCACTCAATACGATGAATCCTAACAACTGACCAGATGTGACCATGAAAACACACTTATTCGGATTCAATCAAATTTTATAAAATCAACATCTCTCAAAAACTAACCGAAGGTGGCTGGGATGATCGATTGTCTTTTGAGAATGAGCAACTAAATCATCCAAGTATGCTTCAATGACATGTTTGATGTCGTGGAAAGCATAAGACATGGCTCGCTGAAACATAACTCTAGCATTTTTAAGACCAAAAGGCATCTTTTTGTATGCAAACGTGCCCCAGGGACAAATAAAAGCCGTCTTATGCTAGTCCCCTGGATGGATAGAAATTTGATTATAACCAGAGAATGCATCCATGAATGAAAAAATTTCATTACCTGCACACTCATCAACTGTTTGATCAATAGAAGGTGTGGGGTAATTGCCTTTTGGACAAGCTTTGTTCAAATCCCTAAAGTCAATGCACACTCTAATCATTCCTTGTTTTTTATCTACCAAGACTAGATTAGAAACCTACTTCATTAGAGGAATGGGGTATATGAAACTCGCCTTAACCAGCTTTTCAACTTCAGATTTAATAGCTGTTGCTTTCCGAGGATTGACCAGTTGAAGATTCTAACGAATAGGCTTAGCGTTTTCGTACGTCTTGATCTCATGCTGGACTATAGATGGATCAATACCAGGCATTTCCTCATAAGACCAAGCAAACACATCTCGAAACTGTTTAAAGAGGTTGATGTAAATTTGAACCTCTTCAGGGAACAATCGGCTCCAATGAAGACATTCTCTATAACGTCAAGATTCCTAGAGATGTTTATAGGTACAGTTTTTGAGATAATCGACATATTACCTTCGGCAAATAATTGTGCTAGAGCCAAAGGGTTTGGAACTGTACAAACATCGCTAATAAGCAGATTGGAGAACCTAGATTCGACTTCATGCAATGGGGGAAGAAAATATGAACGATGATGTAAATCTTCCCAAGGTTGATGGACACTCTTCATTGCTTCTAAAATTGCTTCTTCAAATGGTAAAACTGTATCTAAGCAATCCAGAGCATAAGTGGAGTCAAGGGTCCAAGCTGGAGCCACATCACCATCTAACTCCTCCTCTTAAAAAGGAGTGGTATGGTTGTCTATAGAGTTAACGATAGATTGATAGCTAAGTTTTGTTGCAAACATGGGAAATGCAATTCCAGCAACCTGGCCTCCATCTAATGTGGTTGTAGATGAAGGTAAGGTCCAAGGGTCTAAAAAATATTGAGTTCGAAAGAAACATTTCTATGAAGGGTCCCTCAAAGGATGAAATTGCTTTGATTCTAGCTGTAGGAGGGGGAAGGTCAAAAATACCCATCAAGGAAGAGTACATCCCAACTCCTAAATTCTCTATAGGTTGACAGAGATTATCCACCAATGGAATGGTAGAATTCGAATTTGCATGAGAATCACTTGGAGAATAATCTAACTGATCAATTTTAACAATTCTACCCTCATGAGAAAAACAGAGGATGCAGAATAGAGATGAAACTATGGCATGCATCTCTTAAATCCAATTCCTTCCTAAGAGGAGGTTGTAATCCAGGTTGGCATCAACAATTTCTACCTCAATTTTAACGACCTTTCCTCCAACACATATAGGAAAAGGCAAGATAATTCTGTGTGGCCTATGAGAATGACCATCAAATGCTATTAAGAGAGTCGGTGAAGGAACAACTGAAGGTGATCCAATGGCCTTCCAACATGAAATACACATTACGCATGTGGAAGCTCCCTCATCTATAACTGTCCAAAAAATATTGGTTTTTCTGTAACTAGACTTTATCTGGAAAGCCATATGGTGAGGAAGTCTCTTTTTGACATTCAGCATATCAAAAGTGAGTATTAAAGAATTTTTTGGATCCACTGCCCCGATTGTCGAAAGCAAAGCACTTATTTGAGTAGGACATAACTAGAGTACCTCCAATGCAGACATAGCACAAGGACTTTGAGCCAGATCTTCTACAATTGAGTATTTCTTGGTTGCCCTAGCATTAGGGTTAATGGTCGAGCACTTTGCAGAACCTTTCAATATCTGAGGTATAGACTCAATAGAGGGTCACTCAATATGAAGTAGGTCTATGGTTTCGGGAACAGATTTACCCTTAGATGTTTCCGTTTCACCATAATCACATGCTCATGTGGCAACGTCAACATGAGAGTTCATCATATACACATTTGAGGAACTTTCGCCTTCCTAGTTGCCCCCTGCGGAGGTACCAGCATTGAAGTTCGCGCCAGAAAGTAATTGCTGCCCTTGGGGAAAAGGGTTAGCTAGGACAGCTTGGGAGCTAGAGGACCCTTGTTGCACTATTAATCGCTGGGCATCTTGAATCTTGGGGTAGAGGTGAGTCAAATTATCTCCATTGCATAACTTGCATGGAAATTTAACCTTCTTTTTGGACTCTTTTCTACCCTCACTGGCACTATTGCCGGGCTTGTTTGCATTACCCTTCCCTTCCTGGTTCTTCTTCTTACCTCGTCCCTTCTTCTTCCCATCAGATTGTTGATTTCCTTTGGGGTTAGAAGTCTGGACGATGTTTATGGAGGTAGATTGGGAAGGTGGAGGTGTAGACTGTGCTGCCTGGTTAGAAGAAGTAGTTTGTAGAGACAACTGTTGCAATTGGTTCAAAAGGTTCATCGTATTTGTGTCAATTGATCCAACTATAGCATTGGTGCGAGGGCTTGGCTTCAGCTTGGCTAAATCAACCTTGGATCTAGGAGCATCAGGTAGGATTTTCTGAAGAGTCCTAGACTAAGAATATATTAGTTCTAATTGCTGGGCTCAAAAGATAGCCTGCTTTTTTGAATAAACACTAGAAAGAGAAACATCCTTTGAGATCTCGGGTGGTAGTGATTTGAGAAACCATTTGAGACAAAAATCTGGTGGAATTTTGACTTTGATAACCCTCTTTCTTTGTCTCCATTCCTAGATATGATCTGAAATGTGCGTTTCTGTGTCTTGATGAAGATTGGCTAGAAGCTTAGTTTTGGCTTCATAACGGACAAACAACTGAAAATGGTTCAAGAAAATATTAGCCAAATCAACGAAAGAAGTAAAGGTGCCCCCTAGCAACTCTATATACAATTTGGCCACATTCTCAGTTAGGGTGCACTGAAATAACCTCAACGTGATCGAATCATCTATCAGGGAGTTGGATGAGCACCATAAGTGGAATGTGGTCACATGGTCTCCTGGGTCTTCACCATTCTTCCCTTTGAATTTTGGAATATTCAATGGAAGTTTAGTTGGGACCAGAGGCCAAGCTGGATTGTACCTAATTGGATCATTCATCAATTTATTCAAGTCTGGCAAATTAAGCGTGTCTAGAAAAGGAAGTCATGAAGGACCTTGAGATTTCCATCCGGAATGGGTGGGGTTCCCGAAGGTCTGAAAAGAATTACCTAGATTTTGAAAGGCACCAGGTTACTCGAAGTAACATGTAGATCCTATTGAACCAAAGGGTGATCCTTGTGGTCCAGTTAAATTTGGAGCTTGACCAAATCCTGCCGAAAATCCTCTGTAACCGGTGAAGTTACCCACTAACGAAGTATTGAAAGGAGCTGACAGACCCTGATAAGGGTTCCATGCATTAGAAAAGGGTGAAAAAATTTGAAATGAATTAATTGAAGAATATGACACATTCCCTTGTTGGCCGAAAAATTGATTCCCAGCTCCTATCCCACTAACCGCAGGGTTTCTCCAAATCTGAAAGGGGTTACTAGCTTGACTTGTAAAAGGAAAAGGCATATACCATAATGTTGGATTGGAATGTGGTATATGACCACTTCCAAATGGGAAACACTGAAAATAAGCTGATCCACTCATCATGGATGTAGATGCGGTTGATGGTATATTGAAAGGAACTCAAGGAATACCTTGAGAGGGCATTCCAAAAGGGAAAAATCCAAAATTGGATGCATTAGCTTGAGAACTTCCACTCATCGACGGAATGGAATTAGGCCCAAATATAGATGTGCTGGGAGTGTTAGAAGGGATGGAAATAGTTCTCCCCCCTTGTACAGATATAGGAGTCTACAAGCTCGCAACACTCGTCGTGGATGCCATGCTTCTAGCAGTGGTCATTGAAGGGATAGATGTATGTGGACCTAGGCTCGAAGGCCTATGAGTTGGAGTTCCAAAGTATAGCAAAACATCTGGATGATCAGGAGGAAGAGGAGAATTCGGAGCCACAACCGACTTTGAAAGCTCTTCTACTTCAATACTATCTTCCAACTGGAAGAGTACTTGAGAAAGAACTAGTGTGTTCCTATCTAACTTTGTAGCAGTACCAGGTCTATATTGTGAACTAATTCCCCCAAGCGGAGGATCAATCTCCGATGTGCCTGTTGCCACTGGTTGAAAACCACTGGCAGAATCGATCTTACACCTTCTAGGAGAAGGCTTTGAACTCGTAGGTTAAAGCCCATGAAGTCTCTGAGACCATTGAGATGGTTGGTCAGCCACTTTGAATTATTTTACAAAATCTACTTAAAGACTCAAGAAAATTAAAAATCTAGGCTAATTAGGAGCACAGAACAGTCAGTAAAATGTCCCTAAAGATATCAGCAATCAAACAACTTCCAAGTATTTTTTCTCGAGGTGATTAGGATTGGACACCAAAATACAAGAAATTTAATAATAGGGGCCTTCCGAAAATAGACTGGGGTAATTACGCCCCAGGCCTACTAGTGAAGGTACCAGAGGTAGTTACATTGACCTCTAGACAACAGCCTTTTCTGGTGCAAGCCCCCAAGCTTCGCAAGGGTGCCGTCCAAAAGTACTGCTGAACATGATACAACGAAAACCTCAGGTGCCATGGGATTCCCATCTACAGCCACCTGTGTGGATCCCTAGGATAGGAAACTATGGTCACCAACTCGTATCAGAAGCCGAGAGGAATAGTTGTGAGGTAGGATCTGACAAGTAAGAGAGAGGGTATCTCTCGTCCTTATCTTCACTAATCCTCGTGCTTAACTCCCAGTCACAGAGCTTTCCTGGTCTCCCTAACACTATTGGATTTTGCTCTTTAATCAAACTTCTATGTTTCACAATTTAGAGCGGCCTTGGAGAGTTAACTCTCCTCTCACCTAATCCAAGGTGCTAATAAACCTAAAATTGTTGGTGTATTCTGATGTCAATACAAAAGTTTTAGTTTATTTTATTAAGCGCTTGATTTTAAATGGCTATTCTTTTAACTCAAAGGGATAAATGGAAATGAAACCAGTGGTGTTTGTATGACGCAAAAGAAATCAATGAAAAACTAACTTATATGAATGCAATCATTTGTTCTTCAATGAAAATAGATCTCTACGTGGGTTCTACGAAACTTCTAGGAGGGGGAAGGTCAAAAATACCCATAAAGAAAAACACTTTTCCTTTTCTTTTCTTAAAGCACACTTCACACACACAAAAACTAAAAAGATTATTAATGTTTTAATAATGAAAAACTACCCTATTGCAAGGTGTAAATGAAGATGCAAGATCCTAGATTACTCTAAAAGAGAACGAAAGAAATTGTTTATAACTATTAATAAGCCAACTTAAGTGTTTGAAAAGAATACAAATTTTTGAATACAAAATCTTCACCAAGTAAGAAGGACAAATCCAGAAAGATCACAATTCACTTTCAAAAAATCAAAAGAAACCAAAATCAAACTGGGCAAAAGAAGATAGAAAAGATGTTTTTTTAATAACTTTTTCTTTTTCAAGAAGCAACGAAAACAACCTTTCGAAAACACTCTAAATGCCAGTAAAGATTCAAAGACTGAAAGAAGAGCACAAGGAAACTTTGCAAGTTACAAATTCGACAGCAAATGAAAACTTGAACAAAAAGGCTTCAACTTGTACTAAACAACCTAAACAACATCAAGTAGCTTTACAAACTGATCAAGAAGTCAGGAAAGAAAATACTTTCAAATTTGTCAGAAAGGAACTTTGAAAAAGCAAGAAAAGGTATAAAGCCACAAAATGACGAAAAGAAAAGGAAGTAGACCAATAACTGAGCTTGACATTAAGATTGAAAACAATCTGTTGTTCTGGAGGACCAGAAAAATCAAGAACCTCTGTAAGAAGTCTTATGTGTCAAAACAAAAATTATAAAACTCACTCAAAAGAAAACCTAGGCCAAAACTTTTCAAAGCGGAAGAGATTTCAAAACAGTAAGCTCGCATAATAACAAAATTATATAGAGAAAAATTGACTACTCACAGACTAAACAGACCAAGAAAAGAATATTTCTGGGCAGAAATATTTGAAACAACAATGAAAAAAATGGTATACATGACTGTGTTCAAGCACATAGGCATGTACACACACTTTTGATAAAGGAAACTCGCATATATGCTGGTTCATTTCATAAAAACAAACATGTGTATGCTACTGTAAATAGACTAAATTGAATATACAAAGCTTTGCAAGAAAAATAAAAAACAAATCCAGATCAAAAAGATCAGACTTAAGGTCTGAGACTCTACTGGACCAAATAATACTATCATAGCAAGAAAACCAAGAACTAAGCCCTGATTGACATTGAACAACCCAAACTAGGAATAACAAGATTGTTATTCCAAGTGGAGTCGCTAATTCTATTACGGGAATAAGTACCCTAGGGCTTTGGGTTGGAACCCCAACAGAGCAAGAGAAAACTACAGTAAGAAACACTCATACAACTTAGGCAACATGGTTATATAAACAAACTATGTAATGGCAACCATACCTGGATGTCCTTCGTTTCGGTAGTTCCAGTAGGGTTCAGACCCTCTGCAACTTCTAATGATCTTTGAATCTGCAAATCAACCAATTCAAACATACATAACAACATATAGATAAAGAATTTTAATGAGACTAATTTTATATCATATAAGCAAATGATTAGTTATACATCAAAATAACATTCATACATGAATTACAACAGTATCTAATGCATAAACAAAGTTAATCTCAAGAACAAGACAATGCTTCTTTTTATTGTAGAAAGCTATAATTAACACAAAGACAATTCACCTGAGTCTTCTTCTTCTGGCTCCAAGTGGAACCGTCCTCCAGATTCGTCCAGTCCCAGTCTTCAACAACCTCCTTCCATAACCAATGCCATGATATCTCAAGCAAGTGGGGGAATATCAACAATCAAGGAAACAAGGATTTCCTAAAACTTGGGGAAGTGCTTGAAGCACAGGGATGCTTGTGACTCAGTTAGGGATAATCTCAGTATAATAATTCTATCTCTTCTCCTCCTTAAGGCCTTCCCATAGAAGTCTATTTATACTTCTTCCAATTAGTTTTTTAGTTGGGAAATAGTTGGGCCACGAGCACTAGGAGGTAATAAACAAGTAAAACGCATGAACTCCACCCATAATTAAGGAAATTTATTTTTTTTAAGTGTTTTAACACATATACACAGGTTGGGTATTGACTAACCCACGTGTACACGCTTTTATCTTAGGGAAAAGTAGCGTACAGGGAATAAAACATTGTTTTTAAAATATTTGGACCAAGTCTGGAAGGAGGGGTTGCCGTAGGCCATAAACCAAGCATCACAAATACCAAGGGTGGTAAATGGTGCTATAAAAACTACACCTCTTTTCCCTATTCTACACATAAATAACTTTCCAATAGCTCAACAATCACCTTAATTGGAGTTAGTATGCAAAAGTTACACCACTTAGAAGTTGACCTTCCTGTTTTGACCACCATAATTTGAGAGGAAGCCATGTCAACCCCCATTACTTAAGGAAATGGGATAGCCATGTGACCATAATTAAAAATACTTTGAATATTCCACATTGTAACTCTGATTAAGACTCGAGGGAGTCAAACCTAACCACTAGTAGGCTATCCAATTTTTGTTGTAACTGGGCCACTAGGAGGAAAAGGGATTCCATTATTTTCGAGTGCATTTGTTCCATAGATGAGAAAAGTATCCTTGAGGGATAGGGAGATAACACACAAATATGATTTATGCACTGTAATATCCTATGTGCCACAAACCTTCTTGTACGTGAAACCATTTTTTGTTCAGAGAAAGAGAGAAAAACGACCTCACCTTCCAACTGGGTTCTCTTTTGAAAGTGTTTCCCACATTATATCTTATGTCAATCATGGTTTGTGAGTTTTCATTTTCATATTATCTATTTTATTCATAGTTATAATTTTCATGTATATGTAATAAACGATAATTTACAAATCCAGAAATCTAGAAATAAATAACCGCTGAGTGTAGATTTCAATTTTTTAAGTATATATTATTGTGACGAACTGTTTAGTGGAATATCCACACTTCTTTATAGATTAATCATCATAACCTTGTTGTTGTGATTTCTCATCATATTGGATATATTATTTTGTATATGGTTTATACATTCTAATGTTGGATATATTGTCCATGAATCCACTATGAAATCTTGTTATTTTATCTTCTTCCCCTCATAGGATATTGTCATATTTTTTATTTTTTTTTAATTTACATTTTTTTATTATTATTTTTTTTTAATTTTATTTATTGTTTTTAATTTTTTATTAATTAATTAATTTTTATTTGTTTTTGTTAATATATATATATATATATATATTATTATTTATTATATTATTTATTATTTATTTTATTTTTTTTTTTTTAATTTTATTATTTTATTATTATTATTATTATTTTTCTTTTCAGATTTAGAATAAATGTCCCCAACATAGCCATTGAATTAGAACTTAGAATTATGTCAATAGTATAAAAATTGATAAAATGTGCAACACTAAATTGGGATATTAACCAATAATGTCAAATTGATAGAAATTTTAGATCCTCCATGCCAATAGTCTTCTCCTTCACATATATACTTCTGTCGAATCAATAGTTGATTTGACAAGTTGATATCAATATATTTTTCCTTTTTGTGTGGAAAACTATTAATGATATTATCCTTTCCTTGAATAGCTCATATGAATTTTAATAATCCAACATTCCAAACTAAACTATCTATATTAGAGAAGCTTCATTCTCTTTATTAAAATCTATTTTCCTAGAATATTCAACATGGCTTCAAATTGATACCACTATACAAAACTAAATAATTCCTTCATACTAGGTTTCTTTCTTCACTTAAACTTTTTTACTTTTACTTTGATTGAAACTAAGTGAATAATTTTATAACTCTTAATTGAACCTTGGAATATATTTTTTCTAATAATATTTGACCTTCTTAAGAATATATCTTAAGAAAGTAACTACTTTCACCCTTTTTTTCTTTAATACTTTTATTTTTTTTTCCCAATATTTTCATGTTATTTACTTTTACATGATTTATTTTAAAATTTAACCTCCATGTAAAGAGACATTTGGATTTCTTCTTTTCTCATTCTCTCTCTCTCTCTCTCTCTCTCTCTCTCTCTCTCTTTATTCATTCATTTAAAAAAAATTCCATGCAACTTAAAATAAATTGGTCCCTGTGATGGGTAATTATCACTATTGATAATGGCATACTAATGGGACATGATGGGTGAGGGTGGTGGAGGCATGCACCCTCATCCACATGGAATGGGAATTTAAGACCTCCCCATGCACATGAGGAGTAGCACCTTTGGATTTTTGACAATGGATTTTTGGTACAATGCAATGGCTAGCTCATCTTGGTATTATTATTTTGTAGCTAAAAGACAAATTTGAATTTTTTTCACAACAATGACAAGATTTCTAGCATGGAGACTAATAAATTTATAAAGAAATGCAGTAAGAAATCCTCCTAGCTTATGGTTAATTGGGGTCACTACTTCTTTAATATAGAAAACTTCTCTATCATCTAGAGTTTCATTCTCTTCATAGCTAGTTTCATTTGTTGGGGTAATACCACTATTAGGAGAATGTCTCTTCATATTGATTTTGTGAACAAAAAAGGAAAGTGGTTGGAAGAAAGAGGATTGAGGAAATCTCCTTCATGTGGGCAGGAAAAGACATCCTCTGGATAGTTATCACATGCATGAACACAAGATTATAGGCCCAAGTTTCGTGGAAATGGTCTGAAATTCTAGTTAGCTTTGCCGCCTCTTACCTAGATTTTCTCTTTGGTTGATTCTCTCCTCTCTTGTTGTCTCCTTTTGATTTCACTAAGTGTGCTTTCTATTTTGTGGGTGGAAGATATCCCTTCATGAGCCCACTCCAAACTTTTAATTTTCCTTCGATTTTTACTTAGCTTTTTATTTTTTCAGATCCAACTCAAAGAGGGTCCTTTTAATATATTTCTATTAATAGTCCATAGTAATCCTTTTCTAGTATTTTCAATGTGGGGGCATTCTATTTTCATCCTTCCCTTTTAGTTTTTTGTTCCATGTTTCTTTCCTTGGTTCCTTGAGCATACTTTCCTTTGATTTCTTTTTCACTTCAATTTTCTTACCCTTTCCCATTTTGTGCACTAGTTTGGTCCCTCTGCAACCATGGTTTATATGGACCATTTAGGAGATCATGGGGGAAGAAGAAGTCAACTTACTCCTTCATGATCATGGGCACAATACTCAGGAGAGAAGTAAACAATTATGTATTTGTGGTTTGCCCCTCATCATTTTCACAAGGAAATTTGAGATACAAAAACAAGAAGATAGAATTGAGAGACAATTTAGTATTGATGCTAATGTAGAAGAAGAGGTAAGAAGATGGTTCTTGGACATTGGGAATACTAGGAATAGAAACCACAAGGTCTAGTTTTCATGTGTCTAGAAGCTGACGGACCTTGAGTTCTACACGTCTAATGAGGAGGGTGATATATCTAACACTTTTCAAGTTGACTTTCTAACCAAATAAATGCTCATACTCTTATTTTTAGATATAAATGCTAGTAGCCACCTAGATACAATCACAAGCGTTGATAGATATAACTTAGTCAACAAATTGTTATACTATTTTAGAATATATTATTTTTTTGTCCAATTCAAATTGTTTATATAGATAAAAGTTCTACTATTATGCTATTGGTGTAGTTTCCCTAGTGGTATACTAGTAAGCATAACATATGATGTATGCATTGCATTGAAGGAATAATATTCCTAATTTACCAAAAAGAAAAACAAAAACAATTGGATAATTTCCCTCTTTAATTATTATTTCTTTTTACAATGTATGTGCCAAGTATGGAATTTTTGTTTAACTTAATACTTTTCTTTAAAGGTGGACTTTTTTAAAGATACTTGGAAAATACCCTTTTTACATAACATTTAGCTTTACTTATTGCAAAGTATAGAATGTTTATTTGACTTATAATTTTTCATGTGCACTTTTTAAAAATTACTTGGAAACCTTCTCTTATATATATAATATATATATATATATATAGATATATTTTCATGAGTCTAATAATTATTAGAATATATTTTCATCTTGTTATATTTATTTTCTTCCTTTTTAAATGGGGTCTAGATCATTTATTTTTTAGAGGGATTCTTTGCCTAGAAATTCCCTGAAAGATGGACAATTGGTTTGGTATTGATCTTAGAAAAATAGATTTTAACCATAAGTTACCAGAACAACTGCTCTCATATGAATTGAAGTGAACCTATTGCTCCACTTCATGAGAATATAATGAATGCATAATGTAATCCTAAGAATGCACAAAGTAATCCATACTAAAATATAATTATTTATTATAAGAATAAATCAAAGTCATGAATCACTAAGTATAATAAATGTGTATAAATACATGTGGTGGGTGATAGGTCATGTCTTTGGCAAACAACATGACTTATCATTATTACATAAGAATTGTTTATGACTATTACTACATTATATATAATAATATATATATATATATATATATAATATATATATATATATATATATATATATATATATATTATTTTATGGGAAATCATTACTACATATGGCGAGAAATAATATGGGGAGTTTTAATGGTTATGATAAAATGAATCATACCAATCGAAAATTACTCGTTAATTATCAAAATATTGATATTTATTTTCCTTGATTCCTTGATGTCCATTAGAATTTTGACCATATTTGATGGTTGTCAAAATTACTTCAAACTTTCATTAAATGTCCATCATATGTTCGATGGATGTTTGAAGAAAGTCTAATGTTATATTGATGAAATTTTAGTGCATTGATGCTACATTTATGATGACAGTAAATATTCATTTATGTATTAATCCATTTCCATTTTAAAAAATAACAAATTTACTAGCCATATGATGATAATTAAAAATATAATGAAGGTTCCAACTTTCAATGAAATATAAGTTGTCATCAGACGTGTGACAAAACATGGAAGTGGTCGAAGGTGCAACAAAATATAAAAAAACATCAAAAGTTTGATGATTGTTAAAACTGGAAACTAGGGCCAAATTGTAATTTGGAAAGGTCATTTGATGGAGATGATTATTGCATTGAATTCCTATTTTTGAGAGGAACAAAATCAACCTAAAGATCATCCAATTTGGACAAGCAGAAATGTGTTTTTAAATTCATGCCTATATGTGAAAATTATTAAGGTCGACCATATCTTCATGTAGGCTCATGAAGCCCAAGCTTCATGTCTCTTTTCCTTCAACTATTTGTATAAATAGAGAAGCCCTCCAACCTCATTTTACACACACATTGAGCACATAATATCAAGAATGTCTTCGTGATTTGGACAATGAGTTAGAGGCAACTTGAGGCAAGGAGGACGAGCATCTTGAGGAATAATTTTGGTGCAAATTTGTTGTAAAAAAGAGCCACATACCTAGGGTAGCTTGAGCAAAGGCTAGAAGGATTATTTGGGGAAACTTCTTCTGTGATTTAGTGTGGCTTCCTTTTCAGAACAAGCCACCGGATTGAAGGTGAGTTTGGGGACTATTTTCACATGTTTTTATACTCTGGTTTGGGCTGCATGAATGGATACTACAAAAATAGGTTGGAAGAACTTGTGGAGAGGCCGAATGACCTAATTTGAGTCCTATACCTCAGCCACAGTCAAGGAGAGTAGGTCGTAGTATAAACAAAGGTTGTTACCCTAGTTTGTGGGTAGATTAATGTTACTGTTGGTAAAGGGCTTCTTTAGGGTGCCTTGGCGAGAAGCCTCAAGTCCTTTTTCATTGTTGGATGCCTAAAATAGATAAGCTATAGGATCATCACATTAGGAGAAGGTTGCACAATGACTACTATGAACCCTAACCATGAAGTAAGCTACATTAACCATATTTGATGACCTTACTAAATAGTGATTTGACAAGTCTATTTTGTCTTATATTATTGTACTCTCCCTCTTTGCTGAACATTTGATATAACAATAAGAAGATTTGATCAAAGGGTTTTCCCCATCTTGGGTTTTTTCCTTGGTATCTGTCAAACATGGTGTCCTCTTATCTTGGCTTGTCTTCTACATTTATATTTGATGTTCTTTCATCAGTTAGTGCTATGGTTAATGTGTTTACTAATGGATTAATAAAATTATAATGGGCTAATGGATTAATGAAGTAACTAACCTAAGAAAAGAACATGTTATTTAAAAAATTAGCAGGGATCAAATACAATACTTAATAGGTATGTTATATATGTGACACAAATTCTATATATCTCATATATGTATATATAAACAATTATTACATAATAATTATTTATGACTATTACTACATTATGCTATTTATTATATATATATTATATATATATATATATATATATATATATATATATATATTATCCATGAGAATGTCATTACTACATATGGTGAGAATATCAGATGTGGGAGTTTCAATGGTTAGGATAAAATGAACCATACCATTGAAAATTACTTGTTAATTATCATTTTTTTGATATTTTTTTCCTTAATTCCCTCATGTCTATTAGAATTGTGACCATATCTGATGCGTTAGACTTGTGCCAAAATTTCATCAAATTTACATCACATGTTTGATGGATGTTTGAAGAAAGTATAATGGTATATTAATGAAATTTTAATGCATTGATGCTGCAATTATGATGATATTAAATATTCATTTATGTATTGATCCATTTATTTTTTGAAATATAGAAATTTTAGTAGCCATATGATGATCATCAGAAATCTAATGAAGCCTTCAACTTTAAATGAAATGTAAGTTGTCATCGGACATGTGACAAAATATGGAAGTGTAGTCGAAAGTGTGACAAAACAAAAACGAACATCAAAATTTTGATGCAGGATCAAATCAAATATTTAACAAATATGTTATGTATAACTCATATATATACACATATATATATGTGTTATACATGGAACATTTGCATATATATTTTATATATATATATATATATGTTATATATCTCATATATGTATATATTGCATATAACATATATGTTATATATAATATATCACATGCAGGTCCCACTTTCCCAAAATATTTCAGAATCCCGCATTTAGCCCCCAAATATTTCATAATCTTGCATGCCCCCTAATATTCATAACTACTAGCAAAAACGTGTAAGCCCCACATGCACCCCTACATAATTCACAAGTTCATGGTAGAGGATATCAACCTACCTATAAATTCCCAAGTAAACCACAAATTGTCCTCCACATTGGACACATTAGAGAGTATAAACACTAATGTAATATAGTAGACAAAATACCCCATTATTCCAGCACCAGTACATCCCCCACGTACAAATAATCCCATAGAGGATATAGGACCCCCCATGGCCTAAGTGAAAATTGGAGATAGAGACCAAAGATAAGGTACAAAAGAATGCAAGTAACCACTAAATTGATGAGAAATGCCATCTAAATTAATAAGTGGGTTCTTGCGTTCTTCTTTCTAGGTTTATAAAAATTCAAAAGAACTTGTACATAGTTGTTGCATAAAAAACCGTGGGTAAAGTATGTAATATCTCCTCTTTTAGGAATTTATTGTAATACCTCATTTAGGAATTTATTTTAATAACCCTAGAAACTTGTGAAATTATCATTTATAGAAAAATAAATTAAATGAATGTTTCCTTGACCTTGTCAAACAAATTCCTCAAGGTCATTTGTCTTGTCAAAAATTTTGGAGATAGTTTAAGCAATATGGAAATTGAGACATAAGTAATGATTTTGATTGTGTATTGGTGCTTAAAGTAGAAATAACAATTCAATTAAATAACAATCCAAATATTTGTTGTTCTAGAGGAAGCATATTATCCATTACAACCCTAGATAGATTAATATAGACAAATTTTAAATATTTATACTCTTCTTGAGTGCAAGAAGATCCATGAAACAAGGCATGAATAGAGGAATTCATGCCTAATTGAATAAGTAATGATTTTTATTGGGCATTGGTGCTTAAAGTAGAAATAAAAATTCAATTAGACAACATTCCAAATCCTTTTTTTTTTTCTAGTGGAAGCATATTATCCCTTGCAACCCTAGATAGATTAGTCTACTCAATTTTTAAATATTTATACTCTTCTTGAGTGCAAGAAAATCCATGAAACAAGGCATGAATAGAGGAGTGATCACCCCCTTTCCAATTAGTCACTACAATTATCTTTTTTTTGTCCCAATTGTTTCATTACCATAACTTTTCCAATGCAACCCATCTTTCCAAAGATTTGTAGAACCTCCTTCACTAGCCTCACAAATTTATTGTTCACTAACAAATCCAAAGAAAAATAAAACCAACCTCTTCTCAAATTATAACTAAAAATAGGAGTGTGTTCCTCTCTTTAGGTACAAAACAATTATGTTATCCAGATCTCTATGGAACCCCATATCCAACAAATGGTAAATTTAATCAAGTACACGAACTTTCACACCCATCAAATGACTTGAGAAAACTAGGGTATTCTCAATATGGTCCCAAATCCTTCTAGGAATGGCCACTAATATCTGTATAATATGTTGAAGATTTATAATCAATCCACAAAATGATTTTATATAGATTTTTTTTAATGGTATTAATCACCATTACAACGCCGCTTGTGAGGATTTGAATAGATGATGATTGGGTGTACTATTAAGGCACTCCTTGATGTTAAGGTCATTGATTTAAAACATGTGGGTTATACCACCTTCCTAACTAAAAAAATAAATATCATCATTACAATGTCATCCCACAAGAATCATCAAGTGGCTGTTGACATGTCCGTAGAATCTAGATAACATTTTATCTATTCTTTCTATATTAGAAAAATTCTCATTGCACAATAACATAATAATAAAACTTTAACATTGGACATATCACATGCACAAAAATAGGATATATGCCTTTTTACATCACCATATTTTAGGAATAGGAAAATTAGAAGATCTTTTTCTTAGTATAAAGACAAATTAGAGAGAGGTTTTGAAAAGTACATACACAATAATTTTAATATTCATTTATGAATTCTTATAATTGAAATTATGAACTTCAAAATAATTCAATTACTATGGTATTCATTAAAAATTATGAATAATAAAATGTTGAGAGAGAAAAAGAAGACTACATTCTCTATGATCTTCTTCCATTATAGATACCCTACATTTGTAGGTGGAAAATAGATTCCAAATTGAGCACCATATTAATTATGATAGATAGAAACAAAGACTTATAACATGGTAATAGCATGACCTTAGAAGACATCTTGCGTAGCATGTCTCAAATGTCAAAACATAGCATTGGCTTGTCAATGCATTTGGTGTTTCTCATAGCAACAACACACCCATGAAATGATACAATTACAAAAAAAATTGAAAATCCCTAGTATGCCTGTTAAGTAGAGCAGTGGACATGTGACATGATATGGGATAAATATATGCTTTGAACACCTTCATTATACCAAAAATATATTCATAATAGCCAATCACATTCACATTGACAAAGAAATATATAACATGGTAAAATAATTGATCTTAGATATATCCTTTTCAGTACGCTTCTTGTGTATGTGTAGATTATTCACTATGAGCATCTCACTCTGTGGTGCCTCTTTAAGAGCACAAGAGTCTATCAATTCCTACAATCCATCTACGACCTTCTGATTTCTCAACAACTTCATGCAAGTCTATAGAAAAGACTTCAAAATGTTCAGATCCACATCTTGTGTTGCAACTGGTACTATCTCATAGCTATCCTTATGAGTTGGCTACGAGGTAGAAGTCGATGTCCCATCATCCATAAAGCTTCACCTCACCTTCACGAATACTTGCTTTTCCTTCTGGATATCAAATACAGGGGATTTTTCAATAGTTTTTATTACCCATGTAGATTCAAATTCCTTTTTCCCATTGGCTTTATCATTTCTAGTCGCAGATATGCTTCTTGTTACAATGTTGATGCATGGTTGATCCTCCCTTGGCTCAATGATCATCATTTGAATATTTGTTGTAGGCTGCTGGTTTCTTTTCTCCTGCATCTTCACAATAAGGACATGGCATTCTTCTATCACATGATCAAAATACTTATAGTAGATGCAGGTTGTCGTAGGGTTATGACAGTCTCTTGCAAAGTGTCCTGCCTGTCCATAGTTATAACAGATAATCTCACCACGTCCTCGATCAAATCCTTCTCCTCATCCTTGTAATCCTCCTCGACCAGCATGTTTTCCTGGCTCCTCGTATGTATGTCCTTCAGCTTGAAGTCTATAAGCATCAACAGTGTGCTCCATAATCAAGTCATAACTTTGAAAATTTTTCTCATAATGGCCTACTAATATACAAAAGTTATAGAATAGCTACTTCAGGGTCTACACATACTTCTATAATAGGTAGAAATATTCAAAGCAATGTTGGCCTTTCATTCTACAAATATCGCACCACGGACCTGGGTTTATTGGATTAGGTGCTTCACTTTCCAGATAACCTTTAAACATAGGGCATTGATCCTTATAATGACCCTCTACCTTGCATTTTGTACACCATACTTCTGATCTTGTCTCTTTACCTCTCTTGAGATCCTACAATTCCAAGGTCAAATTGACTAGCTGACTCTGTATCTGTTGTACTTCTACATGAGTATCTCTAATTGGCGAAGCTTCCAGCTTCATCACAAACTCAAATTCTCCAGCTTGAGCCACAACACTCTATTGTGTCAAAGGTAACCTAATATGCAGCAGTAGCGTGACTATGAACCATTTCTTACACTGTTCTAGAGGTAGGATAAAGCTTACTCGTCCCATTAACACTTTGAATCGTTGATCCAACTCCGACAAAGACTCAGTTGCTACTTGTTTGATTTCTTTTAGCTCTGTGATGCACTGCGATTATGATTTTGGCTTATTGAATTATGATACCAGTGCTTTCTTAATTTCATCAAACGAAGCTATCATATTAGTCACATAGTATTTCATATACCATGTTAGTGCTCTTTATCACAATGATGTGACGAGCTGTGCCTTCATTACATCATCTCTAGTGACCTGTCTTGCTGGCCATACTACATTAGCTACAATCCAGAGATGATCAAAATCCTCTGATCCTAGTCCTTTAAAAATAGGCATCTTAATGTCATCGGCCATTTTCCTTCTCAAGGGGCTAGGTGGAGGGGTAGGGGGTGGGGGTGTAGGGGAATTATGGGGAGGGGGATGGGGTGTAAGGGGGTGGATGGATAGGGAATCCTTAAAGACACCCTAATTTTTCTCAACTGACTAACTTTGACGCCCCTTCAGGAATGGGAGGGGAATGCCATGGGGTTGTAGGGTTACTTATTTCTTCTTCACTCTCAAATACTCCTAATAAGGGGCTATAGTCGAGCTAAATAAAATTCTTCAGATCTGTTCTATATCATTTTCCAGATCACGTAGACCCTAGTTCATGTTTATTTCTTCTTCGTCCAAAAATTAATCTAACTACATTCACAAAATCCCCTTTTCACATAATAACATATTAATCCAGAGATTAAAAGATCTTAAGAAATTACCTTGTGGTCCTTTGAAAAATCTTCGTTCAGCTTACCTATAGGATACAACTACATCTATCACAAAATCAGTGATGAATCATCCCAAAATGCTATCGATCCAGAAATCAACAACCCTTTAGATACTATCACAAACATTCCTGATTCGCTGTATCAATTCATGATTCCATTCCTTAGGTTCCTCGTTCTTGAAACAAGTCTTATGCTCAGTCAACTTAGATACCCACTCATACAATTCAATGTGGAACGAACCAAATAATATTTTGCATTTCTCTTCGAAGATATACTTCTACAACCATTCTTCAATTGATAATCGAGTGTTTTTGTTCTCTTTTTACATAATTTCTCTTTCTTTCTATTCAACCCACTCCTGGATTTATTTGTTTGACGAATGCCAAAACATATCCCTTAAGTAGATACCGGTCCTGGCAATAGAACCATTTGTTGGTTTGATGGGGCTTGACCTAGGTTTAGAGTGTATTGGACACCAAAAAAACCCTCAACCATTGGCCCTTCTAGAAACGACTTGCAAGTAGATCATAGTCTCACCTGAAGTGGTTGTGGGAGGTTGTAAAACAAAGTTTCTACATCTAGAGGGATATGTGTGTTATGGTGTCTATGTGTTCACTTATGTCTTATATCTATCTATAGCTTCGCATACATGAATACATTTGTGCTGACGATTAACTTCATAGATGGGTGCTTAATGCATAAACATAACAGAGAACAATATAACATGTATTCTTTCACATAATTCAGTAAAAAAGATGAATGATGATGTATATAACAATGGATAATGGACACAGAAATATACTAAATACTTTGCCAAAAGTCCTTCTTTATTAATAAGGATCTTTAATGCATACACTTCTCTGACCTATGCACCCAGCCGCATGTGGTCTGCGCACTTAGCTGTAGACTCTTCAAGGCCTCCATGCACTTAGCAATGGAGCCTTCCCCCAAAACACAGACTCAGAAAATATGATCAATTATGAATTCTATCTATGCTTAGCTTAGTTATCTTTGACAAAGTATTACATCTTCTTCATATAGGCTTTCTTGCTACAAAAACATAGTCCACATACCATGGATCCAACAAAACAATGGACTAATACCTTAAACTCGTTACAAAATAAGGGACTTTTGACCCACCCCAAATACCCTAAACACTGCACGATGAATAGAACTTCGCCAACTCTGCTCCTCGAAATGCAGAGTCTTTGAGGATACTTGGATCACATTGGCTTGTGTCAGACACTATTATTTTACCATATTTTGACTTAACCATCCTCAATTTAACCTCTATCATTATAGGTATATACATACATATTTATTTTCTTTAGCGTTGTAACTCTTTTGTTTGAATTAAATGATTAATTGATTGTTGGAAGAAATACATAGGGGCATTTGGTTAAATGGGAAATACAATGCCTTATCTCTCTCTCTCTCTCTCTCTATATATATATATATATATAGTTTTGCAACAAATATAGGTTTAGGCTACTGATCAAAACTCAATGTGCTTGTCTATAAGGAAGTTTTTGGTCTTATGTGTCGTGGCTATATGTCAACAGGCAAAATTTATATTCTTTCTAGTTGGTGCTACATTTACTAAGTTTACGAGTCACTCATCCATGGATATGTACTCCAAGTGGACATGATTTGCGATCCCAACATGCATTATTGCAACATAGCTTAGACAAAGGTAGGTCATTTTTGTATCTCCATAGATTCTAGTCTGTTAGCTTGGCCATCCAAGCACATGAAGACATCACTTGCAACATAAGTTATGATATTTGAATTTTTTCATTCAAAATTGCATGAGATTTCTTTGACATTCCAACCTACAATGAGCATTTGGGGTAGTTTTAACTAAAGATTGGAAGAAATTACCGTCAACCAGTTCTTGGAGTATAAGATCACAAAAGAAAATTGGTTAAATTGTTATGTTTATTATGGAAATATGCAACACTTTTGGGTGAACCATATCCATATGAGGTCAAATAATAGTAGGGTTTGTTTAAATGTCATTCAGAACTAATAATACATACGTAACTAATATTTTTTTTTTTTTTTTTTTTTTATTAGTTAGTTCGTAAATGAACCAAACTTCTATGTGTGTGTCTAAATTAAGACTCTATTAACATATTATATATGGATGAAAAAAACTTTGATTAGATCAATGCCATTTTGATACTCTCCCTATGTAATATAATCAAATTTACTTTGTTTGTGCTATCGATTGGAGTTTCAATTCCTGTTTTATACTCTTGTATGCATTTCATGATTCAATGATATGTCTATGTTAAATATTTATATTATATTGAGGAATAGGATGAGCCTTGAGCAAGGCCCACTCAAGGCGCAATCTTCTGCCCATTTTCATTTATTGTTTTTTATAAGTAGATTTGTAGTGGTATTTTATGTTATCATCATCACTTGTTTTTCATTGCAAGTGTGTGTGCAATTTTATTTCAAGTAGTAAGAGTTTTGTTTTCAAATCTTGTGTTGCATGACTAATTTACTAGTTTAAATGGATTTGTGGTATCTCATATGTAAAGGTTATAAAAAAATAGTTGTTGTGAAATAAAATGATTAAAATAAAACCACCCTATTAACACCCAGTGAAACTGAGCTCACCTATAGGAAGATAGGTGACTGTACTATTGTGTAGCTAAGTTGTGTTTATAGGTAAAACCCTTTTTGTGGGACCTCAAATCCCCATGAATTCTCCTTAGGTCATTAAAATAAGTGTGAGAGCTTTCCTCCTATGCATATAACATTGAGGCCTTGCAAGCTTACTAGCCATGGTTAACACATAAATAGACTGTGTAACACAACCTAATCTTAAAACATACTATCATACTGTCATTTTTGGCACCATTGCTAGGGAGGCACTTGAGGAGTCAAGACTTCTCACACAAACAATAAAAAGGATATTAGGGCTAGAAGCAACTAAACGGGTTGTAATTAACCCTTTCAGTAACCTATATCCCCTTCATCTTTTTCACTATATCATGATAAATGCATTTGAAACATCATACAAATAGTACAAATGATATTGGGGCTAGAAGAAACCAAAGGAGTCATAATCACCCCTTTTAGTAATCTAGATCCCCTACAACTTTTGCACTATATCATGATAAATGCATTTGAAACATCATAGG
This sequence comes from Pinus taeda, assembly GCA_000404065.3. Classification (NCBI taxonomy): domain Eukaryota; kingdom Viridiplantae; phylum Streptophyta; class Pinopsida; order Pinales; family Pinaceae; genus Pinus; species Pinus taeda. The sequence goes on along the minus strand of APFE031009640.1, from coordinate 37,899 downwards.
CAGGAAACAAAAGTCCTTCAAAACCCCCACTTGTGGTGTTGTAGGAACCACTCATATTAACGACTTGGAAAGTGAAAAAGGAGATCCTTTGAAGGAAAATTTTGCTCATAATAGTGTGGTAGGGAAACCACCAAAAGGATATATATGAAAGATGGAAGAGACTTTGATTGGGGAAGAACCATAAATTTTTAAAGGGTATAATAAACTCTAAGACCCTTAGTCTGCAAGAAGGGTAAAAAGGGTTGATGAAGAAGTCAATGGGCCCAAACAAAAAGGACCTGTTACTTTTGAAGTCCCCATCCAAGACCCTGATGCGATGGTTTTGTTGTGGTTATTAAAAAACCATAAAAATTTTTGGCCTACATTCAAAGTTCGAGGCCCACTTTGACCTTGAAAGATGTTGTTCCAGTAGTAAGAGTCATCCCATGTATACTCTCTAAGTTTTTTAGTCCCTTTGTGAAGAAAACTTAAGTGTCATCTTCTAGCATGGGAAGTGTCATAAATTGCAAAAGTGGAGTTATGGTTCATTTTAAGGGGAAAATTTGGTGTTGATGGGTCCTATTTATCGCATAGACATGTGTTAGACCCATTCCCAAAGTTTCATGCACTGTTGTACAAGTGTCGTGATTGGCGTCACAAAGCATATCATAGCTGTCGCATTTGGAGAAGTATGTTGTTTTTTCGTCGCACTTAGGTGTCCATGCTGTTTCTAAGTGTTGAGTGTTTAATTTTGTGTCATCAATTGTTCTCAGTGTGTGATCATGTTCTAGTCCAACCTTGGTATCATATCTACTTCATCGATCCCACACTTAGCCAAATTCTATAAGATTTTTTCCCCAACCAACTTGAGCTCACTCTGCCCTACTGAACTATGAATTGCTCAATGAGAAGCCTCAAGCATGCCCCCTTTCCTCCTGGAACTACACAATGTGAAATTCCTGCCTCCAATGACTATGCATTTGATAGTCATAGTGCTCAATCCTAGCCTCATAATGTACCCAAATACGTAATCAAGCCTCCCTATAAATATCCTTATATGCATTGTGTAGTGGTAAGTAACAAGTTGTTTCCCTACCTTCCTACTCTATGCAAGTACTTAATTATCTGACCTCCCTCTCTAAACTTCACATTGCACAATCTTAGTGGGAAGGCCTACCTCACTGAGCTCCTCAACTGTGCTATCTTCCTGCCTAGGCCTCCAAAGTTTCACATTGCATAATAACAAGCCCTATTCTTTTGCTCTTGGCCTCTAGAAGTGTGCACTGCATAATCTTTGAGCTTTCCTCCTAGTTCAATACCTACTTCCAGTTCTAGCTCCATCAATGATTTTCATGTAGCATGTTAGAATAGGATATTTTCGAGCCAATGTCATTTTTTCATGAGCAATTTGTAGTTGCAGGTACTACATATTCATATGAAAGAATGATGATCAAGGAGAAGGAGAAGGTGACTATACTAGAGGCCAATTATGAAGCTACGAAGACAAGTTGATCATTGAACAAGAAGATGAAGGGATATTAGGTTGTGACAAAAGTCAAAGATCAAGATCAAAGGGAAGACTCCCTACCATCAAGCCTTATGAAGGAGGAAGAGGAAGAGCATGTACCATTTATCATCACTTGATATGACAAGCTAGGCTGTGTCAACCTCCAACCAAGAGTAACTATTTCAAACTAATTGTAGCTAAAAGTTAGCCCTTCTAGCATGAGAGGGCTCTCTCAAGGAAAACTATATAATGTTCTAGATAAAACTCAATTACAGATGACTAACTTTGGATTTTTGTGTGATTCTTGTTGGAAATAATACTGGAGGGGGGGGGTGAATCAGTATTAGCAAATCAATAAATTTTTCATTTCCATACTTAAATTCATATATACTACTTTAGTGAATGATGCCCACGTGAATACACAACTGTGATTAATGCAACTAGCGTATATCTAGTAAACTTATGATTCAGTTAGTTTATCTTTAATGAGTGCATCAGAACATTATTAATCATATGAACAGTAAATAGGTGTAGTAAAACAGAGTAGATCATCACACATAAGAAGCACACATGAACACCATGATGTAAGGTGGAAACCCAATATGGGTGAAAACCATCTGTTGCAATTCGTCTCTATCTTTATTTAATAAGAAAATTCTTTCTACAATATTTATGTACTGGTGCAGTCTTATACCAGTACGTAGGCTTCTACCTGTAGAAGGCTAAAAATTTCTCTTTTTCTCCAGCTTCTCCTGGAAGGGAGCTACAACCCCCTTAGCTCTTGTACTAGTCAATCCATTTACTAGTACGTAGGTGCCGACCTACTGAAGGCTCCAACCTTCACTCGTTTTCTAGCTGCTACTAGAAGGGAGATCCAACCCCCTGGCTCTTGTACTGATCGATATGTTTACCAGTACGTAGGTGCTAGCCTACAGAAGTCTACAATCTTCTCTCTTCCTCCATGGACCACGTTTCATAAATTTTCATACTGGATACTCCTGAAGCACAACACCATAATCTGAAGGCCACGTTTCATGCAATTTTCATACTAGACCCATCAGCAACATTGAAGCAAAAAATCAATCACCACTGCAAAAAAACCATCAACTACACTTGCATCATTCAATTCTGAATCACCCAACACTGAATCACTGAAACCCTGTCAACAAAACATAGTCACCAGAACACAGAGCAGAACACAGAACTCTGCAACAATAACCAAATCGAACTGCAACTTTAAATATCATATATCATAATGTATATGCTACTTTGATGAACCAAAATGGCGTATATACGTGCTTTTAACAAAGCCAACTCACGTACAAATCTGCAAATATTTCCTCATATCTTTGCAGCTGTTCCAGACATCAGTCATACCCAAATCATAACATTCATATAGTAAAACATGTGTTAATAATTCAGATCTAGTCTATCCCTGATCAAACCACATAATGATACTACATTCTAGGCCTTATGATCCTAATCCATCATCCATCATCAACTGCATAGGTGCTTCCTTGGTTCAGATCAAGCAAAGCATCACAAACCCATAACCAGCATACTAGATCTCACATTTCATTAGATATTCAATCCTTTCTCACTTGCCCATCTTGTCATAATGATCTTCTCCTTATATAGGTTTAGGCCTCTCTCAATACCATGGTCCAAAACCATGTAGAACCAACACCTTGGACCCAATACCTGGGGTCAATACCTTGGACCAAATACCATAGACCAAAACTTAGTTCTCCAACAAGTATGTGCCTTTTCTTGTGTGAAAGTGCATGTACACGCATACATGCCTTTTGTTCTACTAACCCACCTGTATACACACTTTCATCAAGTTTAACCTACGTATACCTCTCTCTAATCATTAATTCTTTGCTCTTGACTTGCTGCACTATGATCTGTCCTCTAAGTGAGTTGCCATCAAGGACAACACCTGTATCATACCTCTGAGTGAGTTTCCATCAAGGACAATACCTGTATCATAATGCCAACAATCTCCCCCTTTGGACTTGATGGAAACAACCACACCAAGTCACTCTCCCCCTTTGACATCAAGGGCAAAGTGTAGACCAAGATATTCTCTTCCTTGATATACATTCTGCTCTCCATACTCCCCTCGAGTACCTCCTTTAATCTTTGGTTGAGCTTCCCCTTTTTACATGCTAAGATGTACCAATCCATCCATGCTCCCGCTGAGCACATGCAAGGTCTGAAAAAGCATAACATGACTCTATACATACATTTCCAATGACCTTCCTAAAGAATCATACATACATCAATCTCCCAACCAAGTCGGGATACACCATTTTTGACTCATCCACCAACCAAGTGGGGATATACCAAAAGTTTATATATGACTCAAAAATAAGAAACATTACATCATCCATCCTATGCATAGTGGGGTTACAAATCAAAGACCATCAATCTAATCAAGACCATGATAGTCATCAACAACTATTATACACCATATATGATCTGCACCATAAGCATCTCTCAACAATCATCAGCAACTTGTAACCAAGGAATTTTAATCATAATGCCAACAATGCATTATTTGAGGCATATGATCCCCTTGAACCTGTGCCATGCCATCATCAAATAGAGCTTGATAAGTGACCTACCCATATCAGACTTATGTATTGCTGCTTTTATTTAGAACATCATATACGTGACTGTGCAGTGTCTAACTCACGTATATACGCGAATTTTATTCATGAGACCTACGTATGCGATTTAGAACACTGATGTTCCACACTTTCAGCTTCTTCTGAGTCTGTGATGCCTTCATATTCTGCTATGCCACATCTTTCTAGATGTACTTCCTTTTTCTTCCATATCTTCAACTATGATGTTGTTTTCTCCTTTTGGTATGGTGCCCAAAATCTTCTCCTGCATTCCTTTGCTATATGTCCAAGCTTGTTACATGCATAACATCTTACATGTTTCATATTCCTCCTATAGCAGTCAATGGCTTTGTGACCAAACATATTGCAAGAAAAAAAATATCCCTTGAAGTACCTGCAATGTGATGAGCTATCTGTGTGACGGTCTTGAACCATTCTATTTCTGCATCTGGTTGCAACATGTCCAAGATTATGACATACATAAAATTTAACATTATTCATCGGAGGAAATAATCGTCTATCACCTCCACAGTTAGGAGAAAAATATTTTCTTTGAGGAATGTTTTTCCTTGGCTGTTGATGGGGTTGTACTCTCATCTCCTTGTTGAACATTTCAGATTTCTCATTAGAGTTCCTTGCCTCACCTTGTCAGCTAGATTCACCTTCAACAGATTTATAAAAACCAAGACCAGTTTTGATAGCAGGTGACTTTTGACTACTAAGAATATCATCCAAAATCTTACTACTGGCTTGAAATTGTAATAGTTTATCCTTTTCTTCTAATTTACCTTTCAAGATATTTACCTCAACTTGATGTTGTTCTTCCTTTTCCAGACATTGCTTCTTCAAAATTTCTTTAGACTTTCTTCTTTCTTCCACTTGTTGCCTTAGTTTGAGAAACTCGTTTTCTTGTTATTCATTCATCTCCCGCAACATTTGACAAACTCTGAAGGCACATTCCAGCTGAGCTTTTAAATTGATAATTTCTTCTTTGAGGGCACTCTCGCTTTTGCTAAGTAGATCTTGTTGATCTATGATTTTATCTGATGCTTCATTTGCTTGTTCATCTTCAATCTAATGTGATTTAGAATCTAAATACTTGCTTCCACTCAATAGCAGGCTGCCATTGTTCCTTTGAGCTGTCTTCTTCTTTTGACGCGCTTTCTTTCCCATTGTTCTACAGATCTCCTTCAAGCAATCAAGCTTCTACCAAAGGACCTGCTTTGATACCAATTGTTGGAAATAATAATGGGGGGGGGGGGGGGGGGGGTGAATCAGTATTAGAAAATCAATATCTTTTTCATTTCCAAACTTAGATTCATATACGCTACTTCATTTAATGATACTTGTGTGGATACACAACTGTGATTAATGCAACTAGCGTATATCTAGTAAACTTATGATTCACTTAGTTGATCTTCAATGAGTGCATCAGAACATTACAACCATATGAATAGTAAACAGGTGCAGTAAAACAGAACAGATCATCACACATAAGAAGCACACATGAACACCATGATGTAAGGTGGAAACCCAAGGTGGGTGAAAACCACCTACTGCAATTCGTCTCTATCTTTCTTTAATAAGAAACTTCTTTTTACAATATTTATGTACTAGTACAGACTTATACCAGTATGTAGGCTTCTACCTGTAGAAGGCTACAACCTTCTCTTGTTCTCCAACTTCTCCTGGAAGGGAGCTACAACCCCCTTAGCTCTTGTACTAACCGATCCATTTACTAGTATGTAGGCGCCGGCCTACTGAAGGCTCCAACCTTCACTCGTTTTCCAAATAATACTGGAAGGGAGATCCAACACCCTGGTTCTTGCACTAACCAATATGTTTACCAGTACGTAGGTGCTAGCCTATAGAAGTCTACGATCTTCTCTCTTCCTCCATGGACCACGTTTCATAAATTTTGATACTGGGTACTCCTGAAGCACAACACCATAATCTGAAGGCCATGTTTCATCCAATTTTCATACTGGACCCATCAACAACATTGAAGCACAAAATCAATCACCACTGCAAAACAACCATCAAACACTTGCATCATTCAATTCTGAATCACCCAACACTGAATCACTGAAACCCTGTCAACAAAACATAGTCACCAGAACACAGAGCAGAACACAGAACTCTACAACAATAACCAGATCCAACTGCAGCTTTAAATATCATATCTCATAATGTATACGCTACTATGATGAACCAAACAGGCGCACATACGTGCTTTTACCAAAGCCAACCCGCATATAGATTTGTAAATATTTCCTCATATCTTTGCAGCTGTTCTAGACATCAGTCATACCCAGATCATTACATTCATACAATAAAACATGCGTCAATAATTTAGATCTAGTCTATCCATGATCAAACCACATAATGATAATACATTCCAGGCCTTATGATCCTGATCCATCATCCATCATCAACCGCATAGGTGCTTCCTTGGTTCAGATCAAGCAAAGCATCATAAACCCATAACCAACATACTAGATCTCACACTTCATCAGATATTCAATCCTTGCTCACTTGCCCATCTTGTCCTAATGATCTTCTCCTTATATAGGTTTAGGCCTCTCTCAATACCATGGTCCAAAACCACGTAGAACGAATACCTTGGACCCAATACTTGGGGTCAATACCTTGGACCAAATACCATGGACCAAAACTTAGTTCTCCAACATGTACGTGCCTTTTCTTGCGTGAAAGTGCATGTATATGCATACACGCCTTTTGTTCTTCTAACCTGCATGTATACCCACTTTCATTAAGGTTAATTTGCATATACCTCTCTCTGATAATTAATTCTTTGCTCTTGACCTGCTACACTATGATCTGTCATCTGAGTGAGTTGCCATCAAGGAAAACTACTGTATCATAACTCTAAGTGAGTTGCCATCAAGGACAACACCTGTATCATAATGCCAACAATTTTTATAGGTGAAAGAAAGTGTGATAATCACCACCATTGGGCATGGAGTCAAAAGAAAACTCAATTTACAGATGAACAATTTTTTTGTGGAAGTTGACACATTTCTAACTTAGCTAATGTGAAATAAACATTTATAGTTAATCACAACAAACTTGAAGGAAGTTGGAGAAATATTACATTGAAATCCATGTAATCAAACAAGCTATGAAAGCTCATAATGACATAAAAACATGAAGGAATGGAGTGAAACCAAAACGAATATTAGGTTAAAAACGGAGTATGTTGCAAATGTATATTAATTGGATAAAAATTTACAAAAGTGGTCTTTCCCATTGTCTATCCCTTTGTAGAGTAAAAAAACTACAAATATATAGAAAGACATCTCCATCTATCATTAATTACAAAACCTCCCACCTGGGGCTAGATTCGATCATCATGCTAAGAGATCTAATCCTATTTGACTTACAAAACATATTGAAATTTTTTAGGGATTTTTTTTGTTTTAATACAATTTGAGTTAGAATAAGATTTTATCAATTTATGAGCCCACAAATATTATGTTGCCAAACCTTATCGAATTCAACTAAATGCTGAGTGTGTTGGATTGCTGATGTGCTCCTGCCACATCGATGTGCTGACCTGGTTGACTTTTCTAACTTGTCTTCCCAAAAAATAGGAGTTCTGATATGATAATGTGGACACCCTTAGGATCTATAACCCATGTGATAGCCCTTCTGTTTGATACCCAATCAAAATTTATAATGCAGAAAAAAGAAGTTTGAAAATTTAGCAGCAAAATTTGGTAGCAAGCTACAAAAAACATTCTTTTGGTCTTTTTCTGATCTCTATGAAAACTATGAAGTGTACTCTCATGTATTTTAGCCGAATTCATGCAACTAGAACTCTATCTAAAATTTTCTCTTTCATTTTCCTCAATGATAAGATACAACAATTTTGTAGAAAAATTTCGGCTTAACCATGGCGAGTTGCTAGGAAATTTTGAATTTTCTGATTTTTGGATTTCTTATGACTTCTTCTGCCTCATTATCACTCCTTATAGCTTGTGTAACCTTGTATATTGCTGAAACTATTAGTTTATCATATTATTGGCAAAAAAAAAAATGAGGAATTTACCATACTCAAGGGTTGCTTTTTACTTCAGCTATGACCTCGAGATTTCTTTTTGAGAGCTCAATTTTGATCATCTCAATTTGAGTTTCCAATCCTTTGACTTGTTTTTGCAGCTTATTTCTATGTTCCTATAGCCAATTGTTCTTTTTGTACATATGCTTTAACATCCTGTGCAAAGGTAGAGTCGTATTTAACATCTTTCTAGATTTTTCTGTAGTTTCATCATAGAAATCTATCTGCTTTGACACCTCCCTTTGCCACTACTCAAACTCAAGTTTAGAATTTATCACTTCTTGTCTAGCTTCTCTCAATTATTCTTGTATAACTTCTATCTGAATTTTTTCTGGCATAGACTCTTTTCTTTGTCTCTTCTTTGCTGATTCTATTTTTGGAAAGGGGTCTTCTGGCATCCTTTTTGTTTTTTGCATTGATCTTATTACAGGTTTTCTTCGTTTGAAAATAAGCCTTGTTCCTCTTGTGTAAAATCAAGTTTGTTGGCCCTCTTTCTCTTTTTCTGAGTTTCTGCTTTTGTCTCTTGCAAAGGCTACAAAAGTGGACTCTTTTCAATTTCAATGGCTTCTAGAATATCAACTAACTTACCCTTCCCTTTACTATGTTTTTTGATCATCCTTTCCCTAGTGCTTGTGGAAGTTTCCACTATAGGTTCTGTTTCTAGTTGCTTCTCTTTCCTAGGGGTTATTGACTGAGATTTTGGAGTTTTTCTAGAAGGAGTGGCAACATCTAGCTCATAGCCACTCAAGAACAAGAAGGTAAGCCAATATTTGTTTAACTTATTTATTTCTTCTACAACAAGAAATTTGATGTGGCCATGATGGAAAAAAGAAGTTGCTAGCATTAGGTTTAGTCTGGACTCTTTCAACCATCTTTCCCAAACTCCTTTAAAGATAAAAAGGAATGTCCATAGGTTGTTTAACTGTGAAATGTAAGAGAAAGCTGAAGTTATACTGGTAAACCATATTGAATATGCCTTCACATGTAAAATATTTTTGGATGACCATTAAAAATTTGGAAATATTCTCTTTGAGGCAAACCATAGAAATGCTAGAAGTCATGTCAATTCCTTTGTATTCATCCTTGAGAAAATCATCACAATTGAGTAGCTGGAACTTTTGAACCTTGAACCACAACTCACCAGACCTGTGAATCTCTGTAGCATGTGAAATTTTATTACAAGAGATTTCAAAATTCAACATACCCACCTTCCTTTCTGTTCTTGTGAAATTCATGGCAAAATCCTTAGCAATTGTCCATGTAAACCCTTCAACTTTTGGCAGAAACGAAGACATCCAACACTGGCAAACGAACAACTAAAAATAGGGTCTTCTTCCAAAGGCTTCATGTCAGTGGGTTAATATAGCACCACAGAGCCTCCTTTGTATTTTTTCTTATGCGCCATGGCTGCAACACATGATGAGCTCATTCTTGCCACCTACAATTTCTCCTCAGGACAACTAGACTTCCCTATGATACTTAAAGCCAACTCAAATGAAAGGAAAATGATGGAGAATGCTTTGTAGTGTGAAATTTTTGGGATAACAATAAAAAAGGTGAACCCTGACACATAATGATACTCCATCGTGACTTAGACCCATGATATGTTTCTAACCATTACTAATCAACAAGTTTTCATGTTTTGTAGCAAAACAGGTGGAAGATGTGATAGATTTGCCACGGAAGTTCGGGAACTTCCTTAGAAAATACTCTATTTTCATAACTAAATTTGCTATGAATTTGGACAAAAGTTCCATATTGGCTAAATGACAATCATGAACAAGTGAGACCAACACAAATGACGATTTGGAACCTGACTCATACTGTGAACCCCACTTAGGCTCATGTTGACTCTACGTACTGACTAGGTGACTACATTGACACTTTGTACATCTATTTTTTTATTTTCAGAAATTCTAATTAACATTTCTAATTTGAAAAAATAACTCCAAAATATCTCTAAGTATTATTGAAGATAACATCATCTTTAAAGAAGACACAAAGATAGTAGCATAAAGAGTGTCTTGACATTGTCACATCATCATTAAATCCATGTTAACAATGTCATGTCATATCTTGTCAAGGTATCACTTCAACATGTCATATGAGTCATCTTTTGCCACATCATTTGTGGATGTAATTATGTAATTTTCAATAGTATGAGAAATGTAATGTAAATTGGAAGTCCAAGAGTCACCTATAGAATATCAAAAGTCATGTAGAAGTCAAAGAGTCTCATGGAAATTCAAAAATTTAAATGGAAGCTCAAGAGTCATGAGGGGAGTTGAAGAGTCACAAGGGAGGTGAAGAGTCACCTAATTGGTTATATATACACCCTCATAGCTCAAGAAAAGGACATTTCATCTTGGCTCCTCTAAGCAAGTATTAGATCGGAAGATAATTCTTTTGAGGAGCAAGTGGTAGCTCTAATGCTCCGCTATTGGAGCGAGTGGTGTTCATTGTATTGATATATCTTGGAACTTTCACTTAGTTTTTGAAGCTCATTGAGACAACACACTTTCATGCTTATGTTGTAAATTTTGTAAGAGTATTCTTTGAATGTTTGTGATATATATATTGTTTTTAATTTGTAATAAATAAATTGAACTATTTTGGTTGGTTTCGGTGCTTATCTTTTTGAACGTGTGTTGTGTTATCACTCATAATTTTCTCTAGAAGTTATCAGAAGAAAGAAAATGATCGAGGTAACCACAAACCAAATTTTAAGCATAGGCTCTAGCCAACCTATGGCTTAGAGAATGCTCTCCCTATATGATTTAGCTTTGTTTGCTAGGATTTCGGTCTAGTTCTGAAGGTTTAGGGGGGTTTTTGATTTGTATTAAAGATTGGATGGTGGAATCCTTAGAAAAGATGGATAGAATGATGTCTTTGGACCATTGGGCTATGGAGTCAACAAAAGGGCAATAGAACTGGAATTAACTCACTAAAGGGGGTTTGTTCAAAGGGCAAGCTAGTAGAGTACAATGTAGGTCTTTGGGCTAGATGGGTGAAATGGTCTTAACCAGGATGAGAGAGTAATTAAGAATGATCAGACTGGGATCAAAACGAGGAAAAAAGGATAATTGGAAACAAAGGGAAATTAAGAATCCTTTGCTATAGATTACATAGAGACAACCTAAACTAAGGAGCAACTAATAATTCCTTAACTTAGATAATCAGTAGAAAACATTTAAATGCATAAAAGTTAAACAGAGTGCAATGAAGCAAATTCTGAGGTACCATTCCATGTTAAATCATTCAGATACAGAAACACTTTTAAAGATTGTGAAAAAAATTTAAGAAAGATAACAACAACAACAAAAAAATACTTGTCTACACTTCACTCTACACATGAACCTTGTGAAATATCTTGTATTTATTCATTAATCCAGCTTGTTGGTCCAGGAAGTGATACAATGGTTTACAGTCCTTTTATCAAAAAGGTCTATAGAAATGTCTAAGAATCCACACTACATACTTCGAATTGTGAAGTATATATACAAAAATTTTATTACAAAATATCTCAAACTAACATGAGATTTGATCTAGGAAATACAAATATATTGTTGCAAGAAGATAGAGACAACTATTGAACTGTTTTCATGCTGTCCCTTTTATTGTGGTGCTGCTGACCTTTATAGTTTGGTTTGTTGACCTTTATGCTAGCTTGTTGTTATGGTCTTTTACGTTGGAATATTCTTTAACTTTTAACTTTCACCTGATACTCTTTGACATTGATACACTTTAGCACACTGACCTATTTTCATCTTTATACCTCGGTGTTCTACTTTTACTATACAGTAACCATTTTACTGTAAATTTTCTTACAGTAAATTAGTAAAAGTTTCCCACCATTTATTATCAAGTAACTTGACATTCATCATTCACCTATATATCTCATATGCCTCGGTATACTTAGAACAATTAGGCTTGGTGATGAACAAGTGTTTTATCTCATTTTGGAGAAAAAAACAAGTTCTCAAATGTATTATACAAAACTTTACCCATTGGCAATTCTTTTATTGCTGAAGTGCTAGCTTGTAATTTAGCCAACTGTCTAAGTCTCTTATCATAGTCCTGCTGTGTCATAAGCTTTTCATTAATGACCAATGGACTAGGAAACCCTTTCTCCCTCAAAATTTGGAACTTAGCCATGAATCTATCAATAGATCCTTGCATGTTCTAGCACTTTTCTTCCAAGTTTAGAATTAGGTTTCTCTTGAAAAGGACCTTCCTTATTTCCAAAATGGTTTCAGTTTTGTCCTCTATATCCAGCTTATGAAGCTCATACCCTTTTTTGCTGTTGAGGAAGTGGATGAGTCTATTGGCATCCTCAGGCATGTCTCCCAATTCCTCCTTGAATTTTTGGATAACTTCTATAGCTATCTTTATCAATTCTGTCTGCTCAAAAATAACTTGAATAGATAGCCAAATATTCTTGACGGAGTCAATGATATTGGCCCATAACAGTTCCTTAGTGCTCCCAAGGGGTTTCTCCAATGTTAAGTCTTTTTCCATAGCTCTGACTCTTTCACTCATTCTATTGGCCTTTTGTGCCTCTTCCTTTTGCATATTTTGGGAAAGTTTGTAGTTAGTTTCTAAACTTGCCACCTTTTCTTTAAGTTTGTTCATTTCCGTAGCTTGAATAGACATTTCCTCCATGGCCCTGACCAACTCTACTAATTTTTCCCCTGATGCACCTGCCGCTGTAGACTCTGTTTTGACTGGCAAGCTATGGCAGATGGAGTTGTAGGTGTTAGTGAAGCTGCTAGTGTGGAAGTGACTTCCATTGAGACCATTTGGATGACATTTGTAGATGTGGTGGCAATATCACTTTGCTTCAATTGAATGAAAGTGTCTAGTTCCTTCTCTGTCTCTTTCAACTAATCATTAAGGTTTAGGACCAAATCCATCAACTCTTCATGTCTGGTTTGGATCTCTAAGACTTTAGGTGTTTGAGGATGTTGCAGCTGGGGTATTTTTAATTGCTTCTTAAGTGCAACAATATCATCATTTTTCTTCTTTATGATTTTCTTTGTAGCTTTAATATCTTTGGGATCATGTCTCAACTCAATAACTAAGTCTTCCAAAGACTTAATCCTAGTATCCTTGGCCTATGAGGAGGCCTTATCCAATTGAAATTGTGCCAAGATATTATTCAATGAGTTTTATAGCTGATGGGAAGCTATGGATTTATCTGTAAGGGTGGACTATATCATCTCTCCAGCCTCTTTATGCAGTTCTGTTTGGTCTATGGGATGAATATCCCTTGCCAATACTTCAAAGTCAACCCTCTTGAAGTATGATGATGTCTTGGGCTACTGTGTTGTAGGTTTGACAAAGGACATTTGAAGCTTTCCCTCCTTGATGTTAAATACTGACATCAGCCTTGTTTGGTTTGTGGGAGTGATTTTTAGATATTGAGCATATGTCTAAGCTTTGAGCTTGTCATTCCTCATTTTGATTTCTTTATATCTGTCCTTTATGTCTTGGTCCTTGTCAGTAGGCCTACTAAACAAAGACACTTCCACACTTAGCTGCCTTTCCAACATTTGAGTTTGTGATGTGGATGGTTCCTGTGTCTCCCCAGATGGGGTTGTGCGCTTGCTTCTGTTCAAATCAATGTTGGTCACTTGTGCTGATCCTTTTGTATCTTCCTATTCAAAAATAGGATTGAGCCTTTGCCTTTTGCTGTGAGTAGTTTCACACTGTACATTAGATGTATCCATGCCTAAAGTGGAAGTTCCCTCTTTATTCCTAGTAGGATTTATTTCTTCATTTTGGGGAGTCTACATGATAGGAAGGGTACTCATGGCCGGTTCTTGCTATTCAGGTACCTGCAGAAATGAGCTCTCATCAAACTGTCTTTCTAAGTCACATAAGGCATTCTCTGCATCTACCTTTGTATTGTCTCTATCTACAAGAGTGTTTTCCACCCACTCAGATTGATTTGCATATCTTTCTATCTCTGGTATGGGGTGGTGGATATAAGGTCCCAAGTTGGATTTTTTTCTCAATATGCTCATGAATTCTTGAGGGTTATACCTCCACATGAAACTCTATTGGAACTTCATTATTGCAAAATTTGGTGTGCTTCCTTCCCTGCCTCTCTAGAATTGCAGATGAAGGGGCCTAACTGGTTTTTTACTTTGAATTGTGATCTTTTCTTGGCTGAGGCAAAATTTATCTCATCAGAGTTCATTATTTGCCTATAGTACTCTAGAACAAATAACCTCATGTAGAGGTATTTGGGTAGTTTATATGGTGCAAGCTGGCAACCATAAATCCTTATCTCTGTGTGGTTTTGGTAAAGGTAACAATCTCCCTCTTTGCTTTGTTTAGACAACTGAAGGACCCTTTTGATCTCTGGACTTATCTTGGGTGGAGGGCTTCCTTTTAGCATTGTCATGACTAGATGAATAGAAGAATCTATGAAATCTGAATAGTGTGAGTCATACTTATGGAATAGTGGAGTGAAAAAAAATAACAGACCTGGGTTGGCCTTTGGTATCCAGCTTCTGAAGGGAAAATGAAATTTGTCTGGTTGATAGTATAGGAACATATGATAGAGGATAGATGAGTATTTGAATACTCTTTCATTGTTCATTATGGTGGATTGTTCATGCATTCTCTCAGCTATGAACTCAGCATAATTGTACACAACACTAGGAGGTTGTCCTGGGGTATAGATTGACATGTCAACCAGGACAAGTTCATCAATGAATTCATCAGTAGAGCAGCCTAGGACACATTATATCATGATGATGATTTGTTTGTACCTTTCAAAGAACATGACATAAAGATATGGGGGGGGGCGGGGGGGGGGGGATTTTTAGGAATGTACTGCTCTTCAACAATGAAATCTTGGAACAATTAGGCTAGTCTGGAGGGACTTAATTTGGAATATTGGTCTAACAAATCTCCAATTGAGAGTGGGGTCAGTTTTGGTCCTCATTGGAGTCGTAACATTTCATTAATGGATTCAGTTGTGATAACAAACAACACCTTTTGGTCATGAGAGATTATGGTTCTATGACTTGGGATGTAGCATGCATGGCACATATGGACAATTTCTGGGAAGATATGTACCTGGGGGAACTGATGTTTTGGTAAATTTGACTCCCAAAGGCCAATATTATCAGCATGGTTGAGGTATTTGTCCCTACTTTGACAATGGATTTTAAGCAGGTGGCCTTGGGTGGATGTATCCTTAATTTGGAAGTCCCTGTTAGCCAAGGGAAGGTGGTCAAGGTCAAAATGGGGAATTGTGATAGGTCTAACATCCAAGGCAATAGGGGCAGCCATTATTCAGTTCTTGTGTATTTGAATTAGACATTGGGGGTTTATTTAAAGGTTTCAAATGGAAATTTGGAACTTATCAAAGGGTTTGGCAGCAGGTTTTCAAATTTAAGGTGCTTTTCAATTAATTTTACTTCATGAAAATACTTGACAAGATGAACGTTTCCAAATTTGAACAAGGAGTGGTATTCTAAGGTGAAATACCTGGAATTGGGAGATTTGGCTTTAGTTTGATAGTTCACGATAGTTGCAGAAGTTTGCATGGATCTGGTACGGGCTGAGAGGTCAGTTGGGTTGTCTGCAGCGTCTTATGGAGTGAATTTGGAGGTTTGTGGAAAGTTCGACGTTTCCAAGAGTCGCAAAGGTTTTCAGAGTTTAGAACGAAAAATGAGTGAAAAGGGAGAAAAGAGGGCTTCATGGCCTTTTATAGAAAAACAATTATTTTTTGAAAGTTCATTTATGAATGAACAGTTGGTGGCTTTTTCAGTTAAGCGGGGAATCAATTTTTCTTGGCCATCGCACCGCTTTGGTGGTGAGGGTGGTTTTTTGGAGGGGTCACCTGATCTACCTTAGAGCATGACACATAGCATTCGGGGAGTTAGGGAAAACTGCCTTATCTGGTGGGTAAAGGTTGGTGATCGGGTTCGGCCGATATGGCTGTGGGCCATTAGATGAAGGGGGTGATGATAAAATGGGAGTTGGGTGAGGGAATTGCACATGGGATAAAGAAAAGGCTTTCGAGGGGGCATATCTTTAATCTTTGGTGGTATGGAATTAGTTTAGGAATTAATCCTGGGTTAAGTGATTGGGTGGGGCTTTAATTGTGGGTTTAGGGAATCGGGTGAGATTAATGACATGATTTACTTAGGTTTACTGGGATTAGGTAAACTAAGTAAGGTCATATTGGGATATGGGTAATTTATATAGTTTTTATTAAAACTAAGGGTTAGATATTTATTTAGGAGTTTAATTAATATACAAGAAAAAGGTAATTAAATGGGATTTATACAATAAAATTAGAAATTAATATGAAATGAATGAGCAGTGTGGTTAATATTCCTTAAGCATAATGTAACATGTAATATTTGCACGTTTTACATACATTTAATACTTAAGATAAAATTATTTTGTGGGTTTTGGATGAAATATGTTTTAACGTGGGGGGGGGGGGGGTTGGGGGTTTGCTTTTCCTAGGTAAATGAAGTTTAACCTTAGTAAATTGTGTTTTATTAAACTAATGAGGGGAAATGAAGGGAGATGATTTTTCATGAAGTGGATTCTAGCACTTGTGTCCATAAGCCATTGAGCCGAGGGTCTAGTCCCTCCAAAAGTCAGAGAACTGCTCTGAGCCTCTTTGACTTAAAGGATTTAAGTACTTAGAACTTATTTATGGGAAATTAGTAAGTAGAGGGGTGAAATGACTGAGGGGATGTTAAATAAACCAAGTTGTAAACCATTGTCCTTGCTTTTTTTACTGCTTATGCACATTTGAAAGATGCATTTAAACATGACATAAGTTCTTTTTTGTAATCACTTGATGTTTCTGCAACCTTTCTTCTACTTACCCATTTTACTTACCCTACCATTTTTTCTTCATTTTTTTTGGGTGAATTTAGGCTAGCAAACCCTTATTAATCCTTTTCTTTTACAAACTAGACTATCTAATTCTAACCTTATATCATCCAAGGGCTCAGATTAAACTGACGAGTTCCTTTTATTTTCTCTACCTATCTAATGATCTACTAAGGTTAAACTGTTTGGTTAGATTTTATTCTCTAACTATAAACATAAAATTCAAAGCATGGTATAATCAAGATTAAACAATTTGATTACCATGGATTGTGGCATGAATAACAAGCTGCACACACTCATTATTATACATAAAAGTAAATAGTAGTGGCATTTTGACTTGCACACTTTCATGGTCTCTTGTGTTTTTAGGGTTCATATATTTTGATTTTTTTGACCTTTTCTTATTATTTTTGTCCTTTGAATATTATTTTAGGACATACCCTCTTTACATTTTTTAATTTTTTAATATGGAAAACATTTGCAGAAAGCAAAAGGTATGTATAATATTACAAGGCTTAACCTTAGTCATTCAAAATTATGACTCCTATTGGTATAGGAACCCAACATGTTGTACTTGTT
The DNA here is from genome assembly GCA_000404065.3 of Pinus taeda. Lineage (NCBI taxonomy): Eukaryota > Viridiplantae > Streptophyta > Pinopsida > Pinales > Pinaceae > Pinus > Pinus taeda. The sequence continues at coordinate 20,249 of APFE031009640.1, read as the reverse complement.
TTAATGATCGTTACTGCTATGTGAACTGTTTCGCTAGTTTATTAATGATTGTTTCATATATATGATCATGTTTATTTATTATATTAGTACTATTACTGTTCTTAAAGAATCTCTTTTTTCTTCCTTTAATGGAAGAACTTTGATACATTCTACAATTGAAGATTTCACAAGGCATACTTACTTGTTCACTCAAAAGCACATGTATATTTCCCTCTGATGCTAACCAAAGCAGCCAAGGAAAATATCTAAGACAAATGGAATTGGGAACTTATTTCCAAAAGGGTTACTATACCAAATGGTGTGAAGTCTAATTGGTATTTCTGATCGGGGAGAGCCCCTTGCATATTGGCAGGTTCCAACACCGTCAACATTTTGGTGCTAGAAGGAGGGAATCCACCTTTTTATGGCTGATAACTCATGAAATATTAAGAACAAAACTTCCAGACAAGGAAATAATGTTCCCACTTCCACTCCAACTCATACTCCTGTGAGGGAGAAACCATTTCAACCTAGTTTGGGACAAGCATTTGATGTTACTTACAATAAACTCTGGATGATTTTCCCTATTACTCGTCAGTTTGAGAGAGCTCTTGGTTTACTACTTGTTGCTGCTATTATACCTTAAAAGCCTCTAAAGAAAGAAAAAACTCCCAGTGGAATATTGGTTTCTTCAATTGAATATTTGGTTATTGCAACCTTTTAGGAGTTAGTTGATCCCACAGAAGGAACAAATCAGCAAGGGGAACTTCCACGTATTGAGGAGAATTTGGATAGTGAAGGGGAAGATTTTTAGTTTTGTAACAAGGAACATCCTAATTATAATGCAAACTTTAATGATGAAGAATAATCCTCTTCAGACTTAGAAGAAGAGGAGTAGAAATGAGAAGAAGACATGGCTAATGCTAACCTGGATTGTGTTATCACTTAGATTTTCCTTGAAGTTGTTTAGAAGAAGGAAAGGGGTTCGAGGTAACCACAAACCAACTTTTAAGTATAGAATATAACCAATCTATACTTAGAGAGGGCTCTCTCTTTATGATTTAGCTTTGTTTATGGGATATTAGGCTAGTTATGAAAGCTTGGGGGTTTTGATTTTGTTTGGTGGTGGAATTCAGGAGAAGATGGATAGAAAAATGTATTTCAGACCATTGGGCTGTGGAGTCTGTGATGCAGGAAAGTGTTCCCTCTACGGATAGAGGAAACCCCTCTAGCCCTAGAGTGGGTCTAGTCACAAACAAAGATAGATCAACAATGGCTTTCCTTAAACAGTTCAAGTTGGAGCCCTACCTCAACCGGTGGTCGATGGAGTTCCGTTGTGCTGCTCCAGCTTCCTCTTCCTTCTCCTCAATAAGTGATCGACTTGAAACAAAGCAAAGGAAATAAAACAAAGCACATAACCGGATACAACAATGAACTATTTACTCACAAAGTCAAGAAGTCATGAGCTATCAAGTACATTACATATAGGACATAGGAAAACATCATTGATTGCATTAATAATGAAATTAGAGTCAACTTACAACCAAAGTCTTGACGTCGCAAGCCTTCTTAGAGAAGAGTCCAGCCAGCATGTTCTTCAAGCATTCACTCTTTGAAGATGGATCTCCCAACACACAAGAGCTCTCTCACTCATAAGATGCACACAAGATCAAGGGTACCTTACAACCTTCCACAAACTATCAACAATTCCACACTTATCACACTCACACCAGCTATCTAGCAAACTCACAAAGCACTCACAGCACTACTCAACTAGCCAACTATTAGAACTGTCCAACTAGCAATGCATAGCAATGGTGAGAGTTTAAATAGGAGAAGGAGTCTCCATGAAAGGTGGAAAGGAGAGCTTATCACCAAGGAAGGTAGAACAATTGACGGAATTGCCACACCAGGGAAGGAAGGGCGACATAAACAAGGCCAACAACCAGGTCTGGAGTCATCTGGAAGGCCGGCTGTTGGAACAATTCGCCCAATCTGGATCATCATGGGCACAGAACTGATCTTCAGCGCTGACATCGCAAGTGATCAGTGCAGATAGTCAGATCATCACCGAAGAGACCACATAGCCCCGTGCTGGTGCTTAAACTTGGGCCATCACGGGAATCAAGTGTACTTTTGCGCTGGCAGCGTGGTCGGTCTGTTCATGCGTGCCTTTCAGCGCATTTATTAGACCAATATCTGCGATGGGGCAGGCAAATTTTGAAAAGTGAGTCAATTGGCAACTTAGGAGAGCATTTGTCTGTCATAAGCATGTTTGACTTGGACACATGACATAGTGAGAAGACCAGGAGTGAAAGCACTAATAAATTACTGCGTAACAGATGCCCCTAAAGTATGAAGCCTGAGAGAGTGGGAAGGGTGAAATGCTTTACAAAACAACTGAGCTGGAACACTGTCTAGAAGAACCTGCATGCAAGTACAATATCTCTGATAATGAAGTACATGTCGTCTAGGCATGGACACAGCCATCCAAAAGACGTATAACTCAGGTCTATGGTATGGACGCAGCCATCCAGTTAATGAGACCATGGTAATGGTAAAGGTATGGGTGCAGCCATCCATGAAGACACAGGTATGGTCGCAGCCATCCATCAATGAGTCATGTAATCATGAACCATTCCACACAGCCCGAAAATGTGTAATCTGAGTTCAGGGTCTTGAACCCAACCGACCATAGTACAAATTCTACCATGCGAATAGATGTGCTGAGGTCGAGCATGATAGAAAATCATTTGATTATTGGTCAATGATGAAAACCATTAACAAGCGTGAAAGAAACCACCAATAATGCCAATGGTTCTCAAGGTACTATCCAGTACAATCCACGAAGTGCGAAGAATGAGCTAAATTCAAACACTCATGGAATCACCCGATCGACAACCAATGATGCGAATCGATTGTCAGGTGCGAAGAACTTGCCATTGAGGCATGCAAGCTCTAAGGTACCAAAGGGGATCTCTAGATCAATCCCCTGTATAATGAGTTGATGTCGATGGGAAACGATCCGTCGCAGGAGGGCCATAACATTTCCCCCATCGATGACATGAGATAAGGAACAAGTGGTAGATGGTGTATTAGAGAAAGAGACAGAGGTGTAAACTACAAAAGGATTATACTCTTGAACATATCGGCGACACGACTCTGGAGTGTGGTAGCATTCAGGTACCAAAGGATCAGAGGCTTAATGAAAACAACATGAATCAGATGGAATGAGGCTAAATGATAATCCAAACCCACGGAAGGCCAAATGACGATGTATGGAAGTCCCAACTCGACGAGAAGTAGAAGTGTCGATGTTCAAGGGTGACTCACTGCCATAGACAATCGATGAGAAACCTGTTATTGAATCCAACCTAGTAATAGTTTAACGAGCCCTAGGAAGGAGAAGCTTGGGTCTCGTCATGGTGACGAGCCCAATGCCGTCAGAGTTTAACGAGTCCCACATAGGAAAAACTCAAAGTCTTTTTCATGTTTAGGCAGTTTGAAAAAGAACAGAAAAGAAAACTCCAGGGGGGTCCTTTTTCGTAGATTTGTGTCTCTCGAGCCCGAAAAAAGTATAAAACAATACTTGAAAGAACCACCCAACCATTACGATCGAGGAGTACTTTTCATGATTAGTGACTTCGACCTGAAAAAGTAGAAAAGTGATCAAAATCACGTCGTTTCGTAACCAATAACGAGCGTGAAATGAGAAAGGCCTGACAATATTTTCATTTTCTAGACGGTCAGAAAAGAGCTTAAAGGTGACCACCTCCTATTTACTTTTAACGAGTCAAGAGGAACAACTCGGCTATCTTTTCATTTTTTACGAGTCAGAAAAGAGCTTAAAGGTGACTCGTCCTGGAGGAACAAGTGGTATAAAGGGTAGCAACTGGTTCCAGCAATGGTGGAACTACTCAAAACATGTAATGGTCAAGAGGCTGGCTAATAAAACCACTCATCGCTGCAGTTCCTCAGGAAAGGAAAAACAACCAAGTGAAAGCATATGATCGGCCAAAGAGATGGTGGCAATGGAATGAAACAACGAAGGCTCATCTAGCAGAATTTAGCAGATAAAGATGACAATCACGAGATGTAAATCGGGCATGGGTTCATTTTTACACAAGTTTGAACCATGGAGAACTTTGCTTGGATTCAGTTTCATGTTTACACAAGCTTGAAACGAAAAACTATGCTTGCTATAAGTTCGCATGCCCCCCAAGCTTCATTGCATTCAACGAGGGGGATGGAATGAAGGTTCATTTTCAAGATCTTGGAAAGACTCGACTTGGATTTTATGAGACCTTAAACAAAGACTTGATTTGGAAAGGGAGGTGTTTCATTTTTTAATGAGGTTGACATAGTAAAAGAACTATCCTCATAACCCTTGTTTCATTTTTTAACGAGCTTGACACAAGATCAGGAACTATGCTCGATGAATCCTTGTTTCATTTTTGTAATGAGGTTGACACAGGAAACGAACCATCCTCAGGACACCCGGTTTCATTTTTCAACGAGGTTGAGATAGGGACAAACTATCCTCGGGACACCCATGGTTCATTGGCCATATGAGAACATGGCTCCCAAGAGGTCTTCATGAGATGGAAAGGATGCACTCTGGGAGGAATACATGTCATGAGGCACTAATGACAGATCGGGTTCCAATGCCCCCAGTACATGATGTATGAGACCATCTGCATGATCATCAACGGAGGTGGAGAAAGAATGGGTAGCCACAAAGTTGACCTGTGGCAATGAAGGTACCGCTTGCGAGTAAGAACCGATAGGGGACGACGGCTGCACAGAATGCACCGGGTGACTAAAGAACGACAATTGATCTATGGTCATGATTCTTCCATCGTGTGGAAAACAAACCACAAGAAAAAGTGAAGAGACAAGGACCCCCATGGCATAAACATAGTCACAGCCAAGGAGAAGACTGGAATCTAGAGAACCTTGGACAATCAGTACGTCTATATAGACGATTTTGCCTCCCAAAGTAATAGGAAAATTCGGGAGGATCCCTAAAGGTTGACTAGTTCCTCCGTCAAATGCTAACAGATTCTGTGCGACCAGCATAAGTTGTGGGGAGCCCAAAGCTTTCCCAGTAGTGGAAGGAATAAGACTGACAGACGCACCCTCATCCAAGACAGTGCTAGGTATTGCCTTATCATAGGCATGTACTGTGATCTGGAAAGGAACATGGGATGGAAGGCGGAAGGTAGTCAAATGACTCCAGTCGAAGGAAATGACCAAACTACTTGGTGGGGGAATCATATGATTGCCCCCTTGCTCTACAGGAATCGAAGAAGGACCCTCTTGACCAACGGAGATAGGAGGGTCGTTTTCGGACTTAGGAGAATCTGACGAGACAAGAAGAACATGAGCATGACGCTCTTTCGAAATAGAGTGATCAATAGGTGGGGAACCCAAGTCAACACTCTCTCTAACCAATGGTTGGTTTGGAACAGGCTAAGCATAGCCAGGTTTGGAAAGATAAGGATGGACAAGAGAAGAATCTAAGTCGATCTCTTTGTCGACGGGGAGAGGGACTGAAGAGAGCCTCTGGTAACCAATGGGGAGTTGGGATTAAGAAGCTATGAGACTTTCCAAAATAGCGGAAGCTTTATCCATGAGTGGACAAAGGTGAAGGGGATGGTTGCCTTCACATAGTCTACAAGGGATTCGAATCTTCCCTTTCTTCTGAACATTGCCTGTCGATAGAGTAGCATCTTCATGAGCTTCAGAGGATGATGAGGGACGAGCCGGATAGCAAGACCATACTTCTAGGATCTTAGGAATTCCAGGACAATCGCGAAGAAGATGGTCTCCCTTGCACAATTTATAAGGAAACTTGACCTTTCGCGGAGGAGCAGAAGGTGTTCTGACCTAGGATGTACTTGGGGCAGTAGCTGTAGAGGTGGCCTTGTGCTTATCGGGCTTCTTCTTCTTCTTCATCATCTTCTTATTCTTCTTAGTCTCCTGACTACTAGGTGTGAAACTTTCACCAGGCGAAGGAGGATAGGAGAAGGAAGAAACAGGGGAAGAAGGCGTAGGCTCAACCTTGAAATCATCATGCCGAGATTCAGACGAAGGAGACGGTAGAACAGGAGTCATGGCACTCAGGACCACCAAGGTTGAAAATAACCACACGGGAAAATTGATGGTTAAGCCAGGCAAAGACAATGTTGCAATATATGGAGCACCGACATTTCCGAATGGAGGAAACTGACTAGGATTCCCATCTGGGGGAAGACCTTGGCCGGTAGACTTGGGGAATGTTGCCATCAAGAACAAGCTTGAAAAACACTCTTATCACAACCAAGAACTCAAACTATTACCAGGAATATTTCGTGGGCAGTTAATTTTATGACGTAGGAACAAAACTTGACCTTTTCATGTTTCAAGAGTCAAGAAAAGGACGAAAATGTGACTTTATCTCTTTCGAGGTTTAATGAGCCTGAAAGGACAAGTGCTCAGATGAAACTTTTCTTTTAGGGAGTCCGAAAAGGAGCGAAAGTGACTACTCTGGAGAACTAGGCAAAAGGTTTACCAGACAATCCGTAAAACTGCATATACACCTTGGCAGTGGTATGAAAACCAAGGACTTTCCATACGGCAGTCAATCTTCCCGAATGTTGTGTTCGGTGCATTACAGCTTGTAAGGTGGCAAACACGGCTTCCTATGGATAAAGGATGATAACCTAGTCGGGTCTCCTCATATACTCGACAGTACGTGGGAGCACAAGTTCGTACTAGACCACTATTGAGTCACAGAAGGAGGAATCACCCAACCTTGAGTGGAAACAAAAGTGACTAGGTTTAACGACACCAGAGCACGTCTCTAGCTTAGACCTCTAAAAAGTGTGCGTTATGTTCCAATGCATTTTTAGATTCGTTCAGTTCATTTTAGAGTTGATCTTGGATTATGTTTCAGTTTTCAGGCCTTACCGTATGTATATAACAAATCCTAGGATGCAGCTAGAATGAACGAAATATCCTTTTACTTCAATGAACATGTACCTACGGGAGGGTAGAGAGATCATTCCCAAACCAAGAAAACCAGGACAAGCGAGTGCAAACACTAAGAAACACAATGCATCAATACACTAATCTCACAATGCATCGATACTACTAATGAAAGATTTAAAATTCGCATCCCAATTTTTCAAACATGAAAATTCCTAATGCAAATGTACTTTCACTTTCGTATGCTAAATGAATGCAAAATTTTGATTTTATTTTTGTTTTAAGTTCAAAGAAGCAAACAAGCAAGTGTGAACTGATCGATCCAAACAATTGTGATCTATGCTTGGTAGTGAAGAAATCGAATCAACATAAAAAATTGGTTCAATAATCGACACTAAAAATCAACCAGCAAGAAAACAAGCAGTGAAAGAGCCTCAAGCAAATCACAAGAAGGTTGTGGATGAACCTTGAATAGACAAGTAATCTAAGCAAACGATTTCTCGACAAAACTTCTAAAGGGCTAGGTCACATAGTTTGAAAACACAAGACTCACTCAATGAAATCAAAGAGACAGTACCCCGACCAAAAGCAATTAAAACAAGCTAATGAGAGACAAGAAACAACAAGGGATAAGCAAGATTGATGAATTCAGGAGGAAAAATTATAAAAACAACTTTACAGGAATCATCGCAAGTGTTACATAGACAACCCAAGATGATCGCAAATTTTACGCTGACAACCTGAGATGTCAGCGCAAGTTTTACATTGACAACCCGAGATTATCGTAGAAATACACCTATTTTCCGCGATGATGCAATTTCAAGAGTCATCGTGGGAGTTAAACTAGAAACCCAAGATCATCGCAGGTTTAAAGCTATAAAGTGGCGATGACATCGCGACTGTACACATCTTTTCCACGATGATCTGATTTCAGGAATTGTCGTGACTGTTAAGCATAATTACGTGATGAACAGGATATTACAAAAGGGTGAGCGCGATGACAGCGTGATTGTTAAAATTAAATCCACGATGGTGTTCAAAACAATGATAGGAAAACCAAAACTCCCAAATCAAAAACAATCAATCCTTCAATCAAACAGGGGTATTTCCCAGATCAACCCAGGAAACTCAGAGGACTCATAACTAATCCCCAAAACTTCAAAAGAGGCCAAAACAAAAAATCAAGGCAAGAGCAAACAAGAAAAACACAAAAGCGGTCCCCAGTGGAGTCGCCAATTTGTGATGCAGGAAAGTGTTCCCTCTGCAGACAGAGGCAAGCCCTCTAGCCCTAGAGTGGGTCTAGTCACAAACAGAGACAGATCAACAATGGCTTTCCTTAAACAGTTCAAGTTTGAGGCCTACCTCAACTAGTGGTCGATGGAGTTCCGTTGTGTTGCTCTAGCTTCTGCTTCCTTCTCTTCAACGAGTGATCGAACTGAAACAAAGCAAAGGAAATACAACAAAGCACATAACCGAATACAACAATGAACTATTTACTCACAAAGTCAAGAAGTCATGAGCTATCAAGTAAATTATATACAGGACGTAGGAAAACATCATTGATTGCATTAATAATGAAATAAGAGTCAACTTACAACCGAAGTCTTGACGTCGCAAGCCTTCTTAGAGAAGAGTCCAGCCAGCATGTTCTTCAAGCATTCACTCTTTGAAGATGGATCTCCCAACACACAAGAGCTCTCTCACTCATAAGCTTCACACAAGGTCAAGGGTACCTTACAACCTTCCACAAACTATCAACAATTCCACACTTATCACGCTCACACCAGCTATCTAGCAAACTCACAAAGCACTCACAACATTGCTCAACTGGCCAACTATCAGAACTGTCCAACTAGCAATGCATAGCAATGATTAGAGTTTAAATAGGAGAAGGAGTCTCCATGAAAGGTGGAAAGGAGAGCTTATCACCAAGGAAGGTAGCACAATTGATGGAACTGCCACACCAGGGAAGGAAGGGCAACATAAACAAGGCCAACAACCAGGTCTGGAGTCATCTAGAAGGCCGGCTGTTGGAACAATTCGCCCAATCTAGATCATCGCGGGCATAGAACTGATCTTCAACGCTAACATCGCAAGTGATCAGTGCATATAGTTAGATCATCGCCGAAGAGACCACATAGCCCCGTGCTGGTGCTTAAAATTGGGCCATCGCAGGAATCAGGTGTACTTATGCGCTGGCAGTGCGGTCGGTCTATTCATGTGTGCCTTTTATCCGCGATGGGGCAGGCAACTTTGAAAAAGTGGGTCAATTGGAAACTTAGGAGAGCATTTGTCTGTGATAAGCATGTTTAACTTGGACACATGACACAGTGAGAAGACCGGGAGTGAAAGCGGTGATAAATTACTCTGTAACAGAGTCAATTGAAGATGGCTTAACTGAATCAGGTTGATTCAACAAAGGAGGCCCTTTCTAGTTGTAATTGAGCAGTGGTATTGTTCATTGAATTCTCCAACCTATGTGCCATCATGGTCTTGCTTGTTAGTGTGGAATAAACCATTTCCCCTATTTTCTTATGCAATTCTATTTGATCTATGGGGTGAATATCTTTGGCCAAGACCTCAAAATCTATTGAGTTTTTCTACAATTGATTTGGGCTGCTGTACTATAGGCTTTAGAAATCTCATCTGCATTTTTCCTTCTTTGACGTCACAAGCTGACATCAACCTGATTTGATTAGTAGGGGCCATCTTTAAGTATTGTGTGTAGGCTTGAGCCTTCAACTGTTCATTTTTTTCCTTTATCTCCTTAAATTTTCCTTTGATGTCTAAGGTCTTGTCAGATGAAGACCTGAAAGATGAAACTTCGACACTCTGTTTCCATTCAAGCTCTTATCTTTGTGAACTAGAAGGTGTCCCACCTATTTGGGATGTATGTAGACTGTCTCCACCTTCTTTCCTTAAACTCTCTAGTTCTTCAAAAAATTCTTCCTTTGAATGTGGATTTAGGTTATGCCTCTTAGCACCAGGCTGGTTTGAAGGACCACTCGATTTAGTTCTTGTTAGCATGGTGGTCACTGGGTGGAGAAACTGGTCAATGAATTCATTGTTTGAATAGGGACAAGCAAATGAATAATGTAAGATAGAAGTCCAAAAAATGACTTATCTAGGATTACCCTTTGTATCAAGTTTATTTACAGAGAATGGGAACTTGTCAGACTGATAGTAAAGGAAAAGGTGATATATGAATGTGGAATACTTGAATATTTTTTCATTTTCCAGTCGCATGAACTAGTCATGGATTTTGTCAGCAATGAATGCAGCATTGTTATACTTGACAGTAGGAGGCTGACCAGGGGTAAAAATGGACATTAAAACTAGGGTTAATTCATCCACATACTCACTAGTATTGAATCCCATGACTGCAACTATCATATCAATTATATTTTTGCCTGTCTGTGTGAAGAAAAATGACAAATAGGGAGGGGTACTTTTGGGTTGATGCTGTTTATCCATGAAATTCTGGCAAAGGTGACTGAGTTCAAACTGGGAAAATTTAGATGATTTCTCTAGCAAATCTCTAAGGGAAATGGGAGTGAGTTCTTGATTGGGTTGAAACCGAAGCATCTCATTGATTGAGTCTACAGTAATTGTGAAGAGAATAGTTTGATTGGGGACATTACTGCTCTGAGGTTGGGATCATAATTGGCATGACATTGATGGATAATGTCAGGGAAAATGCGCACAGAGGGGAGCATGTACATTGGGAGATTTGATTCCCATAGTCCTATGGTATCACAACCATTCATGTAATTGTCCCGACATTGGAAGAATGCTTTCAAGTGGTCCCTGTCAGTATCTATGTCTTTTATTTGAAAATATTTATTTCCTAGGGGAAAATAATCCAAATCATGGTGAGGGGTAGTGATAGGTTCTACACTGAGGGCTACGGGGGTTTCCATTTTGGTTCTTGTGGATTCAGATAGGAAACTGGGGTTTTTGAGTGGAATTGGTGAAAATAGAGGGTTCGGGGAGTCTTGAATTCCAAATTTAGCAACTGAATTATAATGAAATTTGGGTTTTCCAAATTAATTACAGAGGAAAGCAAGTATTCACAGGGTTACTGGATAGAAACTGGTAAATCCCTATTTTTTGGCGATGGCCAATGGAATGCAGGTTCACTGGGTGCAAATGGTGGACTTGGAGCGGTGTCAAACTACAAGTTTGAAGGTGGCTGATGATTGGGTGTACGAGCTAGTCAACTTGAATGTTCAGGTTACATGCATGTGTTTGTAAAAATAAGGACGAAAAAATGTTTAACTTTGTTTTTTATAAAAAGTCAAAGCTTTTGGTGGGTTCGGGATTTGGACAGATGACATTAGCAGGCAAGTGATTTGATTTTTTGTCGATAGTGGGAGGCGATAAGCAGTTTTCATCGCATCACTAATGGAGGGTAAGTGGTATTTGGGTGAGACAGTGCGATTCCATTCAATGTTTGACACGTTGCACATGTACTGTTTACAAAACCGCTCACCGTCACATGCTAAAGGTCGACCGTGAAGCTCGTTTGATATGCATGATGACCATCTGATCTGGGGTGTTGTATAGGTAAATCCCCTTTGCGGACAGAGGCGATCCCACTAGCCTAACTGAGGTCTAGCAACAATTGAAAAACACTAACACGCAGCTTCCTAATTGCAAAATAAAGGCCAAGATGAGAGCCTACCTCGAATCCAACGCTTATATTCGTAGAAGGGTTGTCGCTTCCGTTCTTTCGCTTCAGCTGGTCGCAATCCTCACGATCTCCGTGAAAAGACACCTGCACAAGAAAAGGACAAGACAAATACAAGCATAAAATCCGGGAAATGCAACTATGTACCGGTCAGAAAAGATACAACTCAAACATCATAACAAAGACACATGAGTGGAACCATAATGATAGTCATCTATTATTATTGATAACACAAAAGAGAATACAACCAAGTTCTGACATCAAATCCTCCTTTGGTTGGGTCCATCCAGCAAGTCCTTCAAGCATTCACCCTTGAAAGCAGATATCCCAAGACAACTCTCTCTCTCACAGAAGTTTACACAAGATGGAAACACTTCACAACCTTCCTTAAGCACTATAGCAATCCCACACTTATCACACCAGCTGCCTATCAAGCTTACACACTATCAGTAATGCTCTAAACACAATCAATTCCAAAACTAGCAGCTCATGGCAATGGTGGAGGCTTAAATAGGATAAAGAGTCTCCATGAATGGCGTGAGGATGAGCTTATCTCCAAGGAAGGTGGCTCAAATGACAAAAAAAACATGCCAGAGAAGGGAGGGTGACATTTACAAGGCCAACAACCAGGTCTGGAGTCATCTGGAAGGCCGGTTGTTAGAACGAACTTGCCCAAACTGGATCATCATGGGTGCATAACTGCACTAGAGCGCTGTCATCACTGCTGAATAACAAGGAATGTCATATCAGTGCGATCATATATAAGGAACAACGCGCTGTCACATGAAATTCGACCAGCGAGGGAAAGTCATGTGCTTCCACGCTGGTAGCGCATTGAGTCTATTTAGGAGCGCTCATCAGCGCGTTTATTTTTACAACAGTCGCGATGATAGAGGAAACTTTGGCACAGTGGGTCATTTGGACACATTAGAGAGCATGAGCATGATTAATTTGGTCTCATGACACAGTAGGAAGACTGACAGAGAGAGAGTGACAAATTACTGTGTAACCTGGGGGATCCGCTCGGATGACTGTCAGGGAGTTGAGATGAATCGTGTTTAATGGTGGGGGCCCGATGATAATTAAAAGCTTTTAATTACATCGGGGGCGATGTGATTAGTTGGAGTTATTAATTAATCATGAGGATTAATTAATTCTTTTATTAGCATGGTGGGGATCGAGCTCTTGATTAACTATGGATTAGTTAATTAATCACGTTTATTAATTCATTATGGTTATATTTAACCAACGGGCAAGATATGTAAAATTTTGGGTTTTTGTGTATTTATAATAATACATGAATGGGTAATGTTTATATAGGGGATTTATATAATAACATGAATTAGTGATTAATATGACTTTTTCAAATGCACGCTAAGATAAAACGTTTCCGAAAGTGTATTTCATCATATAACATTTAGAACTTAGGCTAAGTGAACCTGAGGGTTTATATGGAAAGTGTTTTATTTTCCCTAAGTAAAATAGGATTTTACTAAGGAAAATATTTATTAGGGAAATGAATAACTTATGAAGGGGTGTGATTATTGGTGAAGGGGCTTAAGTGTTTAAGGTATTATAAATTATTGGGCCAAGGGTCTGGTCCCTCCAAAAGTCAGAGAAATGCTCTGAGCCCCTCTAACTTGATAAATACCTTGGCAGTTAGGGGAAATTAGTGAAAATTCAGGGGAAATGAGTAGGGAAGTTAATTATTTTTTACTTTTCTTGTTTTATGTGCCTCCCATATGATGCATGCATTTGGCTTGTGATGAAAGTAAAATATTTACACATTTAGACTTATCATTCACCGCATATTATTTTGCAACCATCATCTACTTACCCTACCTACTTTAACCTTGCATTTTCACTTCTTTATTAGGGTGTACTTAGACTGACAAACCCTTTTCAAACTTTCTTTTCTTTTACATGGTTATGCCTATCTAAGTCTACACTTATTACATCGAAGGGCTCAAATTAAATAGTTGAGCTCATTTTTCACTCTACCTATCTACTTATCTGCCAAGATTACACTATTTGGTCAGATCTTTGTTCTCTACTTCTAAAACATGAAAATGAAAATATGAACTAGTCAAGCTTAAACTATTTGACTATTCATGAATTGTGGCATAGGTGGCAAGCTGCACACAATTTTTTATTATACATAAGTAATAAGTAGTGGCATTTAGACTTGCATACTTTCCTGGTCTTTTCTTTTTGTTGGGGTTCATTTTTTTCATTTTTTGTCATTTTTTATTCTTTTCACCCTTTGATTTTTCTTTTAGGGTATACCCGCTTTACATTTTTTAAATTTTTTGATTTTTTTCAAATATGGAAAACCTTTGTAACAAGTAAAGGTATGAACACATTTCAAAGCCAAACAAGTCAATCATGATATATGACACCTATTAGTATAGGGGCATAATAGTGGCTCCACTTGGGGATGGCTTTCCTTGGTGGAAAGTCAAGAATAATAGATCAATGGCCTCTTAATGACTTTGACTGTGCTCTGTAATCTTCTTTTCCTTGTTGCTTTATTGTATGTATGACAGTGATACTTCTGAAGCTTAGGGCCTTCTCTTCGGGCTTTAACTCCAAAATGTTATTGTCCAATCAACACTATGAAATTACAAAAGATATAATATGTACTGTGAAGAACATGAGAACATTAGTAAGTAGGATCAAAGTAATGCTTCAACATCTGACCATTGACTGGTCCTTCTTCTACTTCTGTACCATCTAACTCTTTAAGAAAATATGCATTGTTTCCTTTGAAAGCATAGATGATGTATGGTCCTTTCCATAGAAAGTCAAACTTCCCATGTTTCCCCTTATCCTCTCTTATGGAATCCCATCTTAACACTTTATCTCCAAGGTAGAAATCTTCTTCCTTGGTTGTTTTGTCAAATATCTTCTTAAGCTTCTCCTACAACACTTGGGATCTTTGGTACATCTCCTCCCGGGCCTGCTATAAATTGATAGTCTGGTTTATTTGTCTTTGAATATCATTAGTTTCCACTTGATTTTCTTGGAGTATTTTCATAACAGGAACCCCTAGTGATGAAGGAAAAACGTCTTCCATGCCATATACTAACTCATAAGGATTGGTTCCAATGGATTTTTTGGTTGTAAGCCTATTTGCCCACAAAGCATTTATTAGTTTTTTATTCCAAGTTTTCTTATTTTTTTCCAAGAGTATTTTGATGATATTGATGAGACTCTTGTTGGAATATTCTACTAGTCCATTCCCTTGAGGGTAGTAGGCTGTGGAATGGCCCAGAGTAATGTGGTAGTTGTTACAGAAACTAATCATTTTCTTTGACTTGAAGGCTGTAGCATTATCAGTAATAATTTTAGAGGGGTAACCAAACCTGGACAAGATATTGGTCTCTAGGAAACCTATGATCATTGTGTCATTGGCTTGTCTGGAAGGGATGGCCTCTATCCATTTAATAAAATAGTCAGTGGCAATGAGTATCCATTTGTGTTGGCCAGAGGAGGGTGGATGGATTCTCCAATGAAGTCAAGACCCCATTGTTGAAAAGGTTTCTCGGTGGAAATGGGTTTTAAGGGTAAAGGTAACAAATTCATTTTGCCTTCAAAGATTTGACATTTATGGTGAGAAGCTACGAATTTCTTCACATTTGCAAACAAGGTTGGCCAATAGAATCCAACCCTTGGGATTTTATCTACAGTTGACTTCTAGTAGATATATCCACCATAGTCTCTTGCATGAAATTCTTGGAAAGCCTTGTCAGCTTCATATTTTAATAGACAATTTAATAAAATCCCTTCATGATTTTTCCAAAAAAGAGTATTATCTAAGATAAAAAACTTTGAAGGTTTCATTTTTAGAAACCTATTCTTGGTTCTGGATAACCGTGGACGACCCTGCAGGTTTTGTAAAACATAAATTACATCAACATACCAAGGTGAGTCTAAAAAGGCCTGGCTGATTTAGGGAGTCACCATCTCCTACTCGTTATCTAGTTCATTTATGTCTAGGGCTTGACAATTAGTTTTTGCCATGAGTTTGGCCAATCCCTGACCTTTTATTAGCTTGGTAGGTTTTATCTCTATATCATACTCTAAGATGGTAGCTATCCATTTAGCTCATTTACCATCAATTCCATCCTGAGTTAGGATGTCTTTGACAACTGCACTAGGAACATAAGCTGTTACATGAGAGGATAATATGTAGAATATAAAATCCTTTATAGCTTTTACCAGTGCAAAAGCTTGTTTCTCCATTATTTTTTATTTTAATGATGCATCCTTGAATTCTTTACTAAAAAAAGCTATAGGTTTTTCACATCCTGTTATAGACATATTTGGGCAATACAACCCCAATCATATATGTCAATAAACCAAGGGCTCTTTAACCCTTAAAAGTGTTGTTTCATACCTTAAAGGATCATGGTCAATTGATTACATCATTTCCCAAAAGTTCCACCTGAAAAACTACTCAGAATTGGCCAAAACTGGACCATATTGAATGCTCCATGGTCAAGGTGTGATGCATACTGGCTGCTACACTAGCCAGGTGTGATGCACACTAAAAGAGCCTTCTGTGGGGTGCGATGAGAGAGAAGATACAAATGGTAGAGATAGTCTGCTAAGCGAATGCTCATGGAATCTTCTAGAACTTCTCCTATGACACTTGCCTCTCTGAATTCGCCCAGGGATGAGTAATAGATCAAAGAAATCTCCAAGTGGAACCAAGAACTATTAGTGGAATGACACTAATTAGAAACCTAGAGCTGACTCACCCCCTTGCAATACATCTATATATGGATCCCTCATCTGAGAGATCTAGAGGTTGGAATTTTGTAATTTGGAAGGTAGTGCTGTTGGTTTCTCTTTGAGAAGGAACATTGTATTGTTGGGTGATCTTGCTTTTCATGAGGTGAAGAGGGCTTTGATGCTGGGAGGATGATGCTGGGTCAGACAGCTGGGTTGTAATCCTCTCTTCTACTATTAATAAAGTTATTTGAGTTTTCCACCATATAATCGTGTATTTGTGAATCTTGCTATTTGTGAATGCAATTGTATGGTCAATGTATTTACGATTCTACATTGTTTATGGTATTATAGATTACGATGCTTTGATGGTGTTTTGTTGCTTTGCCTCTACTGGTATTCTCTAAAGCAGGACAAGTAGGAGAGGAGTGGCAATCTCTATCAAGGGAGAGAGGAAACGAGCAAGGAGCCAAGCAAAAGATTCAGGTTGGTACTCTTTTCTTCTCTCTTATCTATCATACATAAAGGAAATCACAAGTTACTTTGATTGTTTGTTTCTAAGATAGCTACCCATCTTAGTGGGACTAGCAGATCGAAAAGACACTAGTTTTCCTGGAAACAAAATGGTGACCACACTTGGGAGCGATTAGTTAGTTTGTTTGTTATTGTTGTTTGCTTTATAAACTACAGATGGAGCCTGAAGTTAAGCCAGCTAGCCTTCGAATTGCTCTTGCTATGCAAGTGCAAAGTAGATCAACGCTGCTTCAATCAATCTCTCGGTTGGTTTATGAACTAAATATCTGACTTGCAAACATCCTAAGTGCCCTTGTGGTAGCTCAATAGCCTCCTAAGATCATACCCCTGTACTTTGTTTTTACTGTCTATCATAACTTAGCTGAAATAACTGAACTTAGCTGCAAATTTTGAGCAAAAAGCAAACTCAGTTTCGTTCCCTGGCCCATCACACTGTCTGTAATTGGCAACCTGTATGCTTCACACCTCCCTTGTGTTGTGGGTGAGATGCATCCCTGTTTCCCTTAAGGAAAGATGTGATGATTGAGTGATACTATTTTCCTCTTTGGAATTTGGTTTTTTCTCCTTGTTTTCAGCTCTCTTCAGTAGTTTTGCTACTTATGATTAGTATCTCATTGCTGAAGCCTCTTCCTTTACATTATTCAGCCTCCATTGATCAGGATTTGTGAATGGTTTTTTATGTATTTTTCATCATTTATAGTCCTCATTTGTCAAGAGTAGCTTAATCGAACTGTCGTTTTGAGTCAAGAAGAAGAGTGTCGTAAAGTCTTCTTCCTCTAGATAGTTGATTGTACTTTTGTTATTGTATTTGATTTGAATTGTCAATATTTGAAGTGTCGAAAGCAATTTTCCATTCGAAATCAAAATTTTCATTTGTCTTCCTTTCATTTTGAAAAGAAATTGTTGAAGTGTCTCTTTGAAGAAAATAGTTCAGATATGTACTTAGTTTTCCTTTTTGGCATTCTCACATTAAGGAAACAGAAAAACAAATACATGCATGTGCATTTGCATTTAAGCTGCATGCAGAAAATGATTTAGGGAAAGTGCATTTAGTGTGTGCTCTTTGCTCTCTGTTCAAAGAATCGACTCTTCTTTCCTTAGTAGCTAGGATTTTCATTGCTAAAAGAAAAAAAATGATTGTTTATCATTTTAGATTGCATATTTAGGAATTTTACATCTACATCACACGGTGAACCTTGAAAGACAAACTTCTATAAAAGATCAACTCTAAAATAAATCTCAATGAACATAAAAACACTTTGGAACCTAACGCAACACATATAGAAGTCTAGGCTAGAGACGTGTTCTAGCGTCGTAAAACCTGGTAACTATCGTTTTCATTGAAGGTTGGGTGATTCCTCCTCTTTGATACGACAAGTGCCAGTATGGACTTGTGCTCCGCATACCATCGAGTATATATTGGGAGACCACAATAGGTTGATATCCTTTATCCTTAGGAAGTTGTGCCTATCACCCTATTGATCATAATGCACTGAACACAACATTCAGGAAGATTGACTGGCATACATAAAGTCCTTGGTAATTTCTCTTTAATTTACCACCAATGTGTATATTGTAGTTTTGCGATTGGTTGGGTAATCCCTCATCTAGATTTCCAGAGTAGTCACTTTCATTCCTTTTCAACTCCATAAAGAAAAGGTCCATTTGAGAACTTGTCACTTCAGACTCATTAAAAATAGAAGGCAACTAGAGTCACCTTTAGCTTTTTCTCGACTCGTAAAAATTGAAAAATCCAAGTTGTGTCAAAGCATTATAAAATTCATTTAATTCGGAATAACCTTTTCCCTTTAAGTTTTGAGTTGATCAAGTAATTTGCAATCGTGGAAGAAAGTCAACCAAAACCCTGTCGTTCACAGAGACTAGTGAGTCAACCGTCTTTGACTCCATAATCGAAACCATTCAGGGCAAAACGGTCTCGTTTAACTGAGCCCAATTCTCATGGTCTATTTGAAACTTGTGTTTCAACATCATCAAAGACTCCAGTTACTCCAATTATTTATGGTACATCTACCTTTACAGAAGAAGTTTCGTAGTTACAAGAGGACATTAGAATTGATCCTAGTGTAACGGTAAATGTCATGCAGAAAGAGTTAATCTTGCGGACAAAACCAACCTCCCTAGAAGCTTAAGGCTTTCTAGTGACAAACAAGACAATTAAGAACAATCCTTCTCTAAACATGCATTTACCGTACAAGAAATCAAGTGTTTAGATCCTACTTGTAGTCCAACGCTGTTGTCGTAGTCCAGCCTCATCGATCCAGATGAGCTCCTCCTTCACTTCGAAACCTACATTCACTAACAATCAAACGATTAAATAGCACCTGAATATCTCATAAAATAAAACATAATCAACATACAGACCAAGGAGTATATGAAACAACTCATTAATAACAAATTGTTGAGAAGAATGGACTTATTTGTATTAATAGGAAACAAAAGAAACCATTACAACCTGAGCCTTGGTGTTGTGCAAGTTCCTCCCAGGGTCCAGCAAGAGTTTTCCTTTAATTTGATAAGCTCACCCACTTCCAAATGAAACAAGAAAGGATGGGAATCTCTCCTCACAAGCTTCTACAAGGAAGTCCTAATTCCAGCAGCATCTACCCTTTGGAATGTTCAGCTTTCAACCTCCCCTCCTCTGGCCCAATGCCTGTATTTATAATGTTCTAGAGGAAGTTAATCAGGTCCAACATCAATGGGATAAGCCCCTCTTTTGGATGGGGTAGCTCCTCTCTTGATGGGATAAGTTCCTCTTTCATAAGGATGCATGAACCATCTGGAGGCGCTCAATACACGTCAAACAATCTTCTAGAATTCTATAGAAATGACCAAAAGTAACTTTTTTAAGATGAAACTCGCGCCTTTTGACCTTTACAAGGGTACGCACCCAACCCTTGACATACAGAGCGTACAAGTACACAGGTATAATGAACTTGGAGTGCGTACACGCAGGTAAGGTAGAGAGAACCTGCGTACTCAGAGATAAACATGATTTTTAAAGACTTTCTCTCTTTCTTGAAGTTTGACATGGAGAGAAGAGGTATAAGGCTTGCCAAGGAGGATAGTATGACTGTTGATGGAGCCATACTAACTGCAGATAGTCATGGTGACAAAATTCAGTGTAATAGATTTCCCCCTAAAGTGCGAAGCCTGTAATAGATAAGGGTTTTATATCATCTAGGAAGGGTGAAGTACTTTATCATTTCAATGATTATCTCGTGGAGAGCACAGTCAGAACCTGCAATTTTCAACACAAAATACATGTATAAGATTATATCATCGCTGAGGTAGGCATTCCCATACTCAGATCAAAAACTTTAAC
>APFE031009636.1:31546-43346 GCA_000404065.3 Pinus taeda | reverse complement strand
GTTAAATGTTCATGTAATAAAAGATAATAAAGGCAAGATAAGACCAAGGTCATAGGACGTGTATTCCAAGATGAATGTTGGGAAAAACTCTATAGTGGGAATTTCTTGTTGTTTATTATAGCTAAGGAAATTGGTAAAGGCAAAGAATCCTTAATTTTCATTTATTTATGAAAACAGAGGAAAATAGGAGAAAAGGGAGGTGAAGGGTCATAGATTTGCATGAGAGGAAAATTGAAGGAAAATAGAGAAAAATGAAGAAAATAGAGGCCTCAATGAGAAAGGGCTTCCGAGGATCAGTTCATAGCTTTTTGTTAGTTCAGTTTTGGACCTCTCTTTTATTCTTTCATACTCGTGCACACACAAAGCATTCTTAGAGCATTCTAGCATTGGTGAAAGGAAAGTAAATGAAGGACAAGGAAAGAAAAGGACAAGCAAGGAAGTTTGGATCAAGCAACTTCAGCAGGAGGATTTTGCAAGTAACATGTTGCATGTGTGGTTTCTTAGCTGAGGTGTGAATGCATGTTACATGCATTTTTTCATTCGGTTTAGTTTTTGTCATTGGCATCGGTTTTTCCTGGTTTGATAGTGGTTTCAGCCTTGTGTTGCCATTTCATGGATAGCATGGTGTGATGGGATTCATTTTTTTGTTGAGCTTTGGATTTCTGGAAGGTTTTGGAACCGGGTGAGGTGGTATTAGGAAAATTCCCAAGGGTTGGGGTCAGAGATGGTTTTCTCCGGGAAGCCCCCGATAACTAGGTGGAGATAGGAAAATTCCTCAAGGTGATGGTGAAGAAATTTTGAGGCATCCAAGCTTGTTTTGACTTTGTGGTGTCTTGACCGATTTTGGTGAGATCGTGCTAACCTAAGGGTGGAGTTGGTTAAATGTCCAGGAAGCCCTAGATTTTGTTTTCTTAAGATCCCACATTCATGCTTTGTATATGGCACAGGGGTGATTGGATGAAATAAAGATTTGGTTTAGCCAAATCTATGGTTGGGTGGTACATGGAAGTCCCTGACTTGGTTGGCTTTTGCATAAGTCAGAAGAGCTATTTTCCTATTATGATTTATGAGCACTTGTACTTGTTATTATGTGGAATCTATGGTTGTTCTGTCATGGTTAATAATATGGTTATATGCTAGTCATAAGCATGGATTTGTAAGGTGCTCTAGCTATGACTTGTTCAAGATTTGATAAGTATATGGATGGTTGATGAATTCATGGACTAACAAGTGATATTGCAATTAATATGAGAGGGAATTAGACCATCTTGATGATTATCAGATGGACCACAAACACTTATGATCAGATATGCATTCATGACCTATGAATAACATGTTCACCATATGTTTGACGAAATCTTTGTCATGGTTAGGCTTGGTTAGGTCAAGTTCTTGTTCAATTTTTATACGAATAACATTGTAATTATGTTATTTATAATTCTAATAATTTACAGGCAGTTTTAGGCATTGGTATGGAGGCTGGCCTGGAAAGGTTTCTCAGGTCTTCGTACCACACGTTATGGGTTCTATTAGGAGAGGCAATGGTTGTGGGTTCTATTCTGGTTCTAGTTCAGACATGTATCATGGTCATCACCGCTATCATTCTTATAGGAGGAGTGAGAGGGGATACTTGTCGGATGAGTTCAAGAAAGCCAAGCCTCCTACATTTGATGGAGAGCTAAAGATGTTGGAAGATGTAGAGGCATGGCCACTTGGGATGAATAAGTTATTTGGGCTGCATGATTATATAAAGAACATGAAAGCTAGGATAACTATTTTTAGTCTCAAGGGAAAAAAAAACATCTAGTGGGAATATGTGAAGCATGTCAGGGGCATCAAGATAGAGGAGTTGAGTTTGAATGAGTTTAAAATAACTTCTAGGAAGAAGTACTTGTTGAGAGATACTATGACGGTAAGGCTAAGGTGTTCTACTAGTTGAATATGTGATCTATGGCAGACGAGGAGTACATGACTAAGTTCCTGGAGTTGTTGAGGTATGTGTCTTACCTCAAGGATGAGAAAGAGAAAGTTCAAAGGTTCATTAGAGTACTTCCACTAGCATTCAACGATAAAATGAGTATGATGAGCCTCAGTCATAAGAGGAATTCATTGGGAAGTTGAAGCACTGTTATGAGCAATCAAAGCGTAAGTCTGAGCCTAAGTGAGATTGGAAAGAGAATGACAAGACTAAAGAAAGTGACCACCGAGGTGAGAAAAACCTCAGGATGCAGGTGAGAAGGAAAATATTTCTCCTTATAAGAATTTTGATGTGGTAGAGAAAGGACATGGACCTTAGCCCGGAGAGCAAGATAATAAAGGTAGTGGCAAGGAGTCGTTGCAATGTTGGATTTGTGGCAAAGATCATTGCAAGAAGGATCTTCCGTCATATCGGGGTGGAAAAACTTAGATCTATAGTGCTCGTGAAGCACAGGCAGTTGGGGATGTGGGCTTGAACATTCCTTGGATCTATGCAGCATTTGGTAACAAGTAAGAAGATTAATAGACATCCATTATTGAGATGGAAGGTAAGTTATGTGATCGAGTTTTTTCCATTTTGATTGCCCTTGGATCTAATTATAGTTATATTAACCCTAAACTGGTGGATAAGTGTGGTTTGAGAAAATAAGTGCATGGAGAGTCTTAGTTGGTGAAATTGGCTATAGGTACTAAGAAAAGAGTTCATCATTTAGTGAGGGCTTGTGCATTTGAGTAGAACGGTATGTCTACATCAAAAACTATAAATGTGCCCCCATTGGGATCATACAATATGCTTCTGGGTATGGATTGGCTATAATTTCACAAGACTAAGGTATATTATTATGAGAATGATATTGAGTGTTTGGACGATGATGGAGAAAAGAGAATACTGCAAGGTAAGAAGAAGCCTACATCACTGAGAATGGTTACAACTATGAAAGAAAACCACAGTTGCAGGAAAGGGTGTGTATTGTTCATAGTGCATGTTTGAAGTGACAAAGGCAAGGATGTTGAGGATGTGGAAATCTTGAAGAGGTATCCGATTCTACAGTAGTTTCAAGATGTATTTCAAAAAGAGATTTCAAAATGTCCTCTTCATAGGGAAGTGGATTTCTCTATTGAGTTGGTACTAGGAGCAACACCAACATCAAAGGCGCCTTAGAGGATGGACACTCTAGAGTTGGTGGAATTGAAGTTGTTGTTGAAGGAGGATACACAAGGCTAAGTTTATCCCTTTGGGGTGCACCCATGTTGTTTGTGAAGAAGAAGGTGAAAATCAAGAACAAATATCCATTATCGAGGATTGATGATTTATTTGATCAGTTGAAGGGAGAAAAAATCTTCTGAAAGATTGATTTCAAATCATGATATCATTAGATACTCATCAAAGAAGAGGACATTTAAAAGACTAATTTCTTGACTAGGTATGGGTATTATGAGTTTGTTGTGGTTCCTTTTGGTTTGAATAATGCTCTAGCTACTTTCATGTGTTTGATGAAAAATATGTTGTTTCCTTATCTGGATAAGTTTGTGATAGTGTCCATTAATGAAATACTGATATATTCTAAGAATGAGGAAGAGCATGCAGAACACCTGAAAGTAGTGTTAATATTGTTGAGAGAGCATCAATTGTATGCCAAGCTAAGTAAGTTCAATTTCTTTCAAACATAAGTTCATTACTTGGGACATGTTGTTTCCAAGGAAGGCACAATAGTGGATTTAGAAAATATCATAGCTATCATGGAATGGGAAACTCCTAGGAATGTGGATGATGTCATATCATTCATGGGGTTAGCAGGTTTTTACAAGAGGTTCATCAAGAAATTCTTATAGATTGCCTATCCTATTACATCTTTGCAGAGGAAAGGAAAGAAATTTGAATGGACAGAGGAATGTGCAACTAGTTTTGAGAAGTTGAAGCAATTGCTTACAAACACTCCATTTCTAAAGATTATAGATCCAAATAAAGAGTTTCTAGCATGTACAAATGCTTGCAAGAGAGGACTTCATGGAGTATTGATGCAAGAAGGAAAGGTGATAAACTATGGGTTAAGGAAACTTAATGAAAAAGAGTAGAATTATGTGACTCATGATCTTGAGTTGGTGGTGATAATTCATGCATTGAAGATGTGGAGACACTATCTTCTTGGGCACCAATTTCTAGTGGCCACTTATATCTTGGAAGAAATATTTTAGTTCTTTCCACATTACATACAAATTTTATTTCCCTTGGAGGTTTGAGACAATTTGGTCCTTTACTCCCTCCAATATGATTCTACTTGCCTTGGCTACACACTTCACCCATTATGCTAGATCCTTGACATCATATGATCCTAGTTTTGGAATGTCAATCTCGAAAAATTCCTTCAACCCATTGTCCTCCAGCATCGCCTCCATGCAGTCCTTCCAAGAAAAGAAGTTTAAGCTACCCTCAAGGGCATACTCGAGTATTAGACCATAGAAATCCATCCTGGTAGCTTTGAAGATTTGATCCTACAAATTCGATCCTCCTACAAAAAAAACTTCTAAATTTCTGCTCTACTGTGAATCCTACTTTGATACCATGTAGAAATTAATGTGTAGATATGAAGATGCTCATGAAATTTACTAAATCATAAGACTCAAATATACTCTAATGCTCTACAAAATTTAATTCAAGGTCAAGAACACATATGATAAACATGCATCAAGAATTAACATACATACACATAAATTTATCTAGAGGAAAGAAACTCCTCAAAACCCCTTCCTATTTGTGTTGCCTTAATCAAAGTATATGGATGAATATATATGCTTTCTCAAGCCTAAGCATAATGTACAAGTGTATAGTCTATCCCTCTACCTCATTGACTGAATCTCACCAACACCTAGCCAATTTTGCTTCCCTCCAAGATCTTATTTACTTGCATTATTCCTTGAGAAATTAAGCCCCTATTAATTAGGAAATTCGTCAATTGGAATTGTGCAATCCTTCTAGGCTCATCCTCTGACTACATGCAACACCTGTACACTTCGGAATAGTCTACAACTGATATTACACTACCTTGGAATCTCCATCTCAACTGGGTAACTCAAATTCACATTTTTTCATATCTTTCATTATTTTTCAAATACAAAATTATATTTGACAAAATTGTGGAAAAATCCATAAAAAAATAAACATATTTGCATTCATATTTTTGGAATCTACAATTCAACGACTATGACATGGAGCTTTGTCGTGATATTTTGGTATCAATATCTCTATTCTGATGCTATGCCTTTGACTCTTTGTGGTAGATCTACACTGTATCTGATATTTCCCTCCCAAGCATTTGTATATATTGTTTTGGATCCTAATTGTACATTATTCCACAATATGACTAGCTTCCTATGTAACTTGACTAGCTCAACTACATATTATAGAAGAGAGTCTTTAGTCACCTCTAAGTCATATCAGGGGGTTTCCTTTTTGATGTGGTCTAAGGATTCCTCTAACTCCTTCCTGATAGAATTCCTGCATTTCACCTCCCCAAGTGCACCTCAAGATGACACCTTCTATATCCGCACCAAGGCTTCTAATCCATTGTGAAACAATGTATAAGTTGACATGGTGTTGGATATAGATTTTTGAATTGATCGTAGATCTGCATATGACTTCTTAACTCTGCTCTTTCCATTTCAACTTCGACACTTCCTTTCCTAACCAATGATGAAAGTGCATTTAAATACCTGGCACCCCATTCCCGAATCATGTCTATAATTGTGTAAGCCATCTTTAAGATCCTCAAATTTTCCTACAATCCTTTCTAGACTTCATACATAGGTGCCATTTCCTTATGCAAAGTGATAATCTCTTCATACACTTGATTCATTGTGTCTTACAATGGGTTGAGTTCTTCGAGTATAGCTGACTGTAATTCTTCTCTTATAGAATTGATGGAAGACATCCTTTGATTTTTAGCAAGGAGGTGATCAATTTGCTACTTTGTAGTAGACAATTCCTTCTCCAATTGTTCATTATTTTGCATCAGAAAATATTTTTTCTTCTTCATGGCCACTACAAATGCTACATTTTCTGAAGTGACTACTATGGGATTGGTCCTAGTGTTTGACACAATAACCCTTTCTATATGAATGGAAACAAATTAACCAGGATCATTTGGGAAGCACTTCCTTCTTTCCTAAATGATCTTGTTGTTCAGCTCATCAAAGGTGAAATCAGAGATGTCCATGATTCTATCATCCGCTAGAAAAAGAAACCCCATCTCACTAAAAGGAAGGTGCCCATTAGTCAAAGGAGTTGAAGTTTGAATGTCTAAAGGTGCTATGATTGGATCGATATCTTCTTCCTGGTTATCCTCCTTTTTCTCATCGTCTATATTTTGGGCCTCCAAATCTTCCTCTAACTTCTTTGCAAATTCCTCTTCCTATTTCCTCCTGTTTTCTTCTTCAATTTGTAGCCTCTGATGTTCTTATCCTTCCCTTTGTTTCCTAAGAGCTTCTTCTTTTTGCCTCTTCTAGGCTTCCTCCTCTTTCCTTCTCTTTTTTTCTTCTTTTCTCTTTTACATTTCTTATTTATTCTTATCTTTCCCTTCCTTTAGCTTATGCTCTTCCTCTTGATTCCTTTTCCTAGCCTCTTCAAATTATTTCCTTTTCCTCTTTACCTTAATTGTGTCGTTAGTGTGTGGATCAAATTTGAAGTTCTTACTCATTTTTGCCTTTGCATCTTCATAGTGCTTCCTCTTCAACTTGGTATTATCTTGAATGTCCATTCGTTGTTGTATCCCTTCATGAAATGTATCTAGAAAATTTGTTGTATAAGAAGGGACGATGCCTTCACCTAGCCCAACTAGTCTAGAAGCAATATAGTGATTATTGATTTTCTCTTCATCCTTCTAAGATATGGATGCATATGGCCAGGTGTTTCTCAGATTTACAGAGTGTTGCGTACATATACCTCTAGGTTCATGTCAATGAAATCTCATCTCCGTAAATGTAAGGTGGTCAAGTTCTTCAATTTCTACCTCAATTGCCTTCATATTATTTAGTTCATATGACCCTTTTTCAAGAGGGAAGATAGGCCATGGTGACTTGTTCAACTTCTATAATTTTTGTGACAATCCTTTATAGAGCTAGTAATCAACCTCTTGCATGACTACTTTGTTTGCTACAAACTTCAACATAAGATATGGGGACTTATAATATTTTAAAACTCTAATAAATATGTTCATAGAAGATATAAACCAATATGAAACTTCAACAAGATCCTCTTTGGCACTATTAGTCATGCAAGGTGCCCCAACTTCAAATATCGTATGATATAACACGACAATGAAGTGCTTAACTATATTCTCATGCACTCTCCTATAGCTGAACTCTGAAAATATATTATAACAGGTGTGTACATGATGTTGTTGCTTGGTCCACTTCCACTTTAGACCTGGGAAACCATTCTAGGCATAAATCCCATCAAGCAAGTAGGCTGACATGTAAAACTCTAGTTTTTCACCTTGTGAAAATTTTTTCGCCTTTACAACATTACTATGTAATTGTTGGGATATTAGGTTTGAACAGTTGAAGCTATTTACCTCATATCAGTAGGTTTACCCAGAGTGATTGAGTAAAATAAATCCCCTAGCAGAATGAGGAAAGGGACAACAAATAGGGCCCACCATCTTATTGAAGGCCACCTAGCTACCCAATGGGAGTCAAATCACATGGATAGATCATATAGACCCATCCTTATTCAAAGAATCCTACAACACATAGCCATAAGGCATTGATATACTTTCCTTAATGATTTTTTTCTATAAATTCCTTTAGGCTTCTGGTGAAACTTGCCCAACTCACACAACCATGTCCTGAGAATGTCCTTTGTAGCAATAAGAATAACAAGCATCATAGAATTTTAAATTCAAGTTTTCCTCTAGATTTGGAAGATTGTAATATGAATGTAGATCATGGGGCTGGTATGCAGCTAGTTCTTGTCCACTTACACGAACAAGTATCATATTTCAAGAGTTAATATGTTGTAGTATGCACTTTATCACTTCTGCGCAAGGTAAAACTAGATACCAACTATCAATCCTATAGAATATGGACCTTTTAAAATTGACATATACTTCCATGTTCTCTAGGTATTATGGGAATTCATCCTTGATATATTCTCTAACTATCATTTTCCATGTTAAAGTGATGGACCATTCTACAAAACATTTTATGTTTCATAGAATGGGTACTTTGGCTCTTGGGCTATCCACGACACTTTTGATAGTACTTTTAGTGGCCTCCCTTGTTGGTCCTTTGCATGTGACTTGAGGCATAGTGTTGGTGGAAGATGAAAAACTAATAGGCTCCATATTTGCAGTACCATAACTTATAATTCATTGATGGAAAACACACAATCAATTCCCAAAAAACCACCTATTCTATCTTGTTTACTTATGAAAAATAGTGATTGTGAAAGGGAAATGTTCTATATTTGGGTGCAATTACACAAGCTTGAGGCAAGAGTGATCACACTAGTTACTGGAAGTGTGCTATGCACCAGTACTAGCAAGAGATTAGCTTGGGTGTAGGGCGCAAGATCTTGAGGTAGTGGTTGGAGGCTTAGGCATTTAGAATGTGTAGTGTGTCATTGAGAGAGGACCTCATGGTTGAGCACATGTCACATTTGAAATGGGAAGAAGGTTGGATTTCCTACCAACTAGAAGTGATTTATGGGCTACTCAAGGCCAGGTTGGGTATAGGTCACAAGTCTAGAGAGAAAGAGGGTTAGGAATGTGATTTGGAAGTGCGTTATGCACTCTTGAGGAGAGACAAGCCTTTTGTTTGGCGCAGGTTGCAATTTTACAGGGAAAGGCTTCGATCTAGGAGAGCACAATGTGTTGGGGCATGGTTTGAAGGGTTTAGAGCTAGTGTAATGCATGAAGACAAGTCTCTGCTAAAAATCGACTAAGTATTGGATGAGAGCAAGCAAGAGGGGCCATAAGAAAAAAAAATACTGGCTTGCACAGACATATATACAACCAAACTCATGATTGGAATATGGATAGACTTAGAATGTGAAAATACAATAAAATCATCATGAAAGAACTAAAATCCCACACGTAAGAGTAAAATTTCAAGGTTTGACAGATGAGAAACTTACTTGAAAGATGGCACACTTGTGACTAAGAGCAAGTGATGATCATTGTGGTCCAAAAGTGCGCAAGGCTCCATAGATAAGAAGGTTGCACGTGTGGGTAGGTTAGGGTCTTAAAGTGTTCTTATTTCATGTCACAAAATATATAGATAAGAGTGTGATAAGTGCTACTAGAGAGTGTGATAACACTACCTTATGGAAGTGTTCTATTCTTATCAACAAGAAGTGTGTTTGTTTTGTCAATAAGAAGTGTGCTTTGCCTTTCTCTAGAAAGTATGTCCAACTAGCTTTTGAAGGTGTGCTAGCTTGAGTTTCAAGAGTGTGCTCTTCCTGACTCCAGTGGATGCACTACGCCTACTTGGAAGAAGTGCACTAGGCATAATTTTGGAAGGTAAGCTTGGATTAAAAAAGAGAAATTCATAAGAAGTGTGCTTTGCCTTTCTCTAGAAAGTATGTCCAACTAGCTTTTGAAGGTGTGCTAGCTTGAGTTTCAAGAGTGTGCTCTTCCTGACTCCAGTGGATGCACTACGCCTACTTGGAAGAAGTGCACTAGGCATAATTTTGGAAGGTAAGCTTGGATTAAAAAAGAGAAATTCATAATGAAAGAAAGTTGACCTAACAAGAATGTAACTCAAAGAAAATAGTGAGCTTCACTGTGATATAGTTGGACTAAAACTAATTTATATTCTTAATTATGAACACTTAACTTTATTCATGTATTTACAAAGATAATGAAATATTTATAAACTTAATATACTAAAGACACACACCTTATTCACCCTTTTTTTTTAATCCTAATGTAAATAAACATATCAAATGTCATTTGGTTCCTTAAGCTAAGTGAATCCTAGGGTAGGGCTAGCCCTCATGTTGAATGGATGAATGATCTGCCCACCAATGAGATGCTATCACAGTGATTGTGCAAGACTCAATCGAGCTTGGGCACCTCTTGGATGATTTATTTCTCCAGAAGGTGGCTCCTGCCCTCAAGCCCTCCCCATAAGGTAGGAATCTAAGAATTAATAAGACCAAATCCCACACAAACCAACTGATCTACACCTCATAAATATCAAATAACATTTTATTATACAAAAAGACAAAATACATATGATAAACAAACTAAATCATTGAGAATAAAAAATCTAAAATTTAAAACACAGAGAACTATTATCTTGTTACCCATATAAATCCTTTTAACGTACAAGACATCAAAACATGAATATAAGAAGTTTAAGATTCTCTCCACTTTCCTCAACATACCAAGAAGTTAAAACTTTTTTTCTTCTTATATAGTGAGAAAACCTAGCATAAATCAATTGTCAAACCAACAATGAGGAATAGGCTGACTCATCACTTTTATTTAAGAAAAGCCATGCCACCTGGAATGACCTGTTGGAGATCCGCAAGGGGGCATGTTTTCACTCTTGCCAAATTCCTCTAGATCTTAGGTGGTTAACATGTTTGCTTAAGCCAAACCCAAAAAATAAAACCTTTAATATCATATAGCATAGATTAATTATCACATTACTTTTAAATATTATAATAATCAACCATACTCCACTGGATACGAATAAGATAAGACCATTAATTATGTCGTATCCACTTTCCTCACTAGCAAACTACAAACTAATAAAAAAAATCTAAATTATCATATCACTTTTATGTTATAATAATAAAACTTGTTATGTCACTCGTAAGCTACATATAGTGATGGTTTATATGCATTAGTTTCTCCCTACTAAAAAATTCACAAATTTTCTATGGTTTTACAATGTTAAGCAATAGTTTTAGATGGTTCATACAACTGACATATTGCGACGACCACTACCAGGGCTACATAGCTCGAGACAATACGTCAGTGAATTATCTCGACGACAACCATCTCATTGTGTCGTACTCGGGCACAGAGGTTTGTAGGGGCGCCCTGTCAGTATTATACTAGGCCGCAAGAACACCACTTCGTTGATTATCTTATCAGTGTTGTGGTCTCCATGATCAAAGAACAACAGAAAAGACCATTATTCACTTGAATTTGAAGGCTGACATGCCTGTGAAGTCTATCAAGATTAAGATCCGCGTGCGATGGGACTTGATTTATGACATGCTCAATGAAAACACAAACTTCCCTACTGAGAAGTTGAAAGTGAGTGTGATGCTGTGAGGGTCAAAATTTGAGATCGATCCATGGATAGTTTTATTACGCGACTTCGAACAGATTGAATTCAGGGTTAGGGTGTTTAGGGATGCAATGGTAGGGTTACATTGTTTTCTAATTTAGCATAGTAGATTTTTGGATATACATTTTTCTGTTCTTACGTAGTAGATTAAATTCATGATCACGCTAGAAACATTGTTGATAAATACATCACTGGATTTATTAAATACTGTAAATTTCCCCAAAAGGTGTAAAGAGACACTAATAGGGTTTCTAAATTGATTTTTTTTTTCCTTTTTCGTATATCTAGCAAAATAATGTTTTATATTCGTTGCTAAGAGAATTTAGATGTCATAAATAAGCCTTATGTTTCGTACCGATACTCAATGAATTATCTTAATGAATCATTGTCAAAGAAGAAGTTTACAACAATAGTTCAGATCAAAGCCTATGTGTGGACATTGTTGGATACCTATACCAATAGGTTTCATATTTCATGATTGGCAAATTCAAATGCCAAATATGCTCTACTTTGCTGACTC
>APFE031009632.1:49197-60627 GCA_000404065.3 Pinus taeda | reverse complement strand
AGCAACATGAAGCAGCATCACGAAGAGCACTAGCAGTAGCAATAGAAGAAGTAGCATCAGAGGCAAGCATACCAGTGTGCGACAAATGTAAGAGGAAGATTATAGATCGCATGGAGGAGGAGAAAAGTTGCAAGTTCTGAGTAGATCCATTGGTAGATAAAGAAACTATGGCTATAGAGGCAAAGAGGCACCAGCGCGACATGTGAATCGCGCAAAGGTATAGGGATAGGAGAAGAATGGAAGAAGCAGAGAAGGAGTTGCATGATTTGAGGGAGAAACTCCGAAAAGAACAAGAGTTGTGCAAACAAGAGAGGGAAGCACAGTAGTAGCAGCTACAGTAGGGGGCGCAACATGTGCAAATAGATGAAGCAGCACCCATACAAGTAGTTGATTCATCATAATAGTTGGCATCAGGCAAACAGGGTGAACCATTGCAGGATCAAGACTTCGCTCATGAGATAGAACAAGCACTTCAACAGTTGGATGTAGACATGTAGCAGAAACAGTTGGAACGGGACACCAACCTCATGCCTCACCACAAATAGGACGACTCACCTGCTTCAATGCATCCAGATGATGAGAAAGTCTCAAATTACCAAGGAGGCACTGAGATACTTTGTGATCAACCGAAAGGAGAGATACACAACATCTCATTTGACAAATCTCAACATAGAGTTGTGCAGTCTCGTAGAGTATCAACTCCGAAGGATCATACATCTCCTACGCAAGTTGAAGAACGAGTGATCTTTACTAAAGTGCACAAACATCCAACAGCCTTGGATGACACAACCAGAGTGTATGCCGAAGCCAATAGGTCAAGTGTTCTCTTTATGATAGCTGAGAATGGGCAAATGGTAAAGGAACTACAGACGGTCAAGCAAGGAGGAGAATTGGGGAAAATGTCCATGCGAGCTGAACTGAAGAAGGCAATACTAGATGAAGTATTGTCCCTTGACACAATTATGTGAGCATTGTACTCTAATTTTGGTACCGTGCATAAGGTAGAAGTCCATCTCAATGGATGGCAGTAGCAATGTGCTAGAAGAGAACGTATCTTGATGAACTTGCATGCTTCTGTTGATGATATGCAAACATGGATGATGAAACACAAGGGAGCCCTACTTCACTTCTCCAAGATGCTGAAGATCAATGTGGTCAAGCTTAAAACACGTATCTGGAGTGAGATCAGAACTATGAATAGCTCCTGCAGTTCATCTCTAGCATATAGGCTTCCCATGCACGAGTATTCAAGAGTGTGGATGTTTTGCACACACATGCGATCCCATCAATTGGGACTCTTACCCAGGCAAAGACAAAGAAATAAGTCCGACTAGAGCTTGAATCATACTTCGACGAGTTGCTGCGCATTTCCACCAGTGCAGACTTGCCCATCAGTGAAGACATCATGCACAAGTATGTTGTTGGTCTGACCACATTGAAGAAAATGATGCACATGCTTTCAAACAAGTTGGATAAAGGAGCTCGAGTAGTCTACTCGGATGCTATGGAGGCAAGAGTCAGGTTTCAGACAGATGTCATTGTGAAGCACATGGACACCATCAAGGACTACTGATCTTGGCATCAGTATGTTACTATCAATTAGCATGAGGATGTTAAGGAGTTGGACTTCCATGGTTGTCTAAGTCAAAGTGATGTCTAGCTTGGCTTGCTCAAGCCATTTTATTTCACAAGGGTACATGTGCATTGTAATGTGAAGTCATGTCAAGTGTAAGTCAAGTGTCAATAGTTGGATGTAAAAGTCATAGAGTAGGTGAAGAGTCATGAGGGTAGTTGAACTGTCACAAAGGGGAATTTCAAGGGTCACCCCACCCTTTCCTATAAATAGTCCCTCATAAATCATTGTAAAGGCTTTTGGTCAACCAAGCTTCTTATAAGACTATCTTAGAGAGAGATTGGAGAGTATTATAATGAGCCTTGGCTTCTCTACTACGCAGAGCTACTACATCTCTTTGGAGGAGCAAGTGGATGTGGCTATAACATTTTGCTATTGGTACTAGTGGTTAGACATGGATGTATTATATGACCGGAACTTACACTTCTTTATATAATAAGAGCAAACATGTTTCATGCATATTTTGTATTGTATTCCATCTATCTTGTTTACTCTAAATGGCATATGTATTTTCTTTCCTACGCATGCATGTATGGACTATTCTGTATGAGCATGTATGAATCTTTTTGAAATGTGTTGTTGGTTTAACCATCACTTTGGATTGCCAGCTAGCTTGCTTTCCAGCTTGTGATGCATCTTCACTCATGTGTTCCCTTCCCATCCGAGTACTATTACATATTTCCAAGGGGCGCACTCATCTCAAGCCCCATGTGTTAGAACCTCTCATGAACCTTCCTTGACTCACTACAATTGTCGCACCCTTGCTCCCAACAAAGTTATCTTACTTGCCTCTGTGCAAAATGGTGGTTAAGGAATTACCATACAAACCAATGCCGACACTCCTAAACAAAATGGTCTGAGGTCTAATTA
Source organism: Pinus taeda (assembly GCA_000404065.3). NCBI lineage: Eukaryota > Viridiplantae > Streptophyta > Pinopsida > Pinales > Pinaceae > Pinus > Pinus taeda. The sequence continues at coordinate 58,124 of APFE031009632.1, read as the reverse complement.
GGACTTATTAGCGAGGAGATCCCCTTACATGTTAGCGGGTCCAACACCATTAACATTTCTAGTCGTAGAAGGAGGGATAGATGACAAGTTGTGTCCTCTCATCCTACTTTGAACGTTTGCATATCTTTCATGGATTCTTGCATTCTTCTCCCTCCGCGATATTTTTTGAATCATGAAGATGTCACCATCATGATGGAGTTTTTCAATCACTTGTCCACTTACACGTAAGATGGTGAAGGCGAAGTGGCCTGGCCTGAGTACTTACATGACTTTCTTTCCATGCTTCATGAGGAAGATGGGTGTTCTGACGAACAAGCCAGCTTACTTCTTGCATATGCACTTCGCAAATCTCAACTTTAATGGTTGTCCAACCTACCGACTGACAGCGTGCACTCACATAACACTTTTGTGATCTCATTCAAGACACTTTCTATCATTTCGACCCAAACTATCTTGACCAAAAACTGTTATAGAAACGGAAGGCTCCACATGAATCGATCATGGATTTTTGGCAGTGCTTCGGTAACTTGTAGTTTCAAGCTTCAAGGAGACAGATGAAATTTAGCTATCTTTGGGATCGATTTGAGTATTGCCTTAAGAAATCTGCTCCTCCCAAGAAGAAGCTTGAAATCAAGCCTTGCTCAACATTCTTCACTGATGGAGCTGCGCAATCTCATGTGGATGTGGTCATTGTCTCGACTGACTGCCTGCCATCCCCTCATTCAATATCTCCACCACTACCGAGTGATGTTGAGGATCATGCTCACACACTTGTTCAACCCTCGCATCGTACCAACATCACCTCACTTAATTTTTGTGCAATGTTGGTCGTGATTCCTTTGAGTTCTCATATGCATTCTTTTCTGTGACCTTCGTATTTGCACTCAGTTGCTCCTCTAGATGATGTTGTCTTGTGTTCTTCCATTCTGAACTCTTCACTTGTTGTGAACGAGGAACAAGCCACTGATGAAGTTGATGTTGCACAACCAACATGTGTTGTCATTCATGAAGAGTATGAGTGGGAGCTTTAGCACCAATAATTGGTGAAGGATGACTCCCTTCCATCTGAGCCCCCTTCGTTCTTTCCTAACATCTTTGGTGAACCTGCCATCCATGATTTTGCATGTGTGTCTTCATCCACAGATGCACCCATTGTTGATCACTTGCAGGACTCACTAGATGTTGGTCCATCATTCGACAATAGAGAGGATAAGTTATTCATTGAAAATCCACTTGATCTTTCATTTGTCTTTTCTAGAAACATAGATGACGAGTTTGTTCACTTTTCAACTACCCCTCTATATGATTCATCTAATCAGGAGGATGTCGATGAAATCATTGATTTTTTTAATCATGGCTATCGTGATCCATTCACTTCCATATTTGATCATGATGATGACTCTATCGTAGTTGATCTTTCGAAGCCACCGGTTTATGATGATCTATATGATGACGAAGTTGAAACACACAAGACTATCGAGGCACTTCAGCCCAAGCTGATGATTATGTCAAGTCCTCACTCTCTTGGGGTTAGCCTCAATTCTGATAAGGAAACTCTTCAATCACCTAAGGCTCCTCATCACTCATATGAATGCATTGAAGATGAATCTCACACACATATCATACTTCCTCCACTCGAGCTGCATGATCCCATCGCTCATACATTGGAGGAATCTTACATTATAAGCACTTGTGCGTGATGCAAGATGTATTTGTTTCTTTCATTTTCTTGCATGTCATAGTCAAGAGTGTGCTTATGCTTCAAAGTTGCACACAATGTCACACATCACTATGATAAGTCCATGGACTTCTCGTCATGCACTTGTACTCACTTGTGTCCTGTGGGCACTTTGAAACATGAAGTGTGGTTATCTTAATTGTTATATCTTTCTTGCTTGCTGGTTCACACAACTGGGTTTCTCACAAACCAAGCCTTCACCAACATGGGTCAACCAATGCGCCAGTGGTTGCATTGGAAATAGCACTTGATGTGATCAAGCCCATGCATCGTTAGTATAGGAGTAGGAGTAGTGTTTGCTTTCAGTCATTTTTCTTGCATGCTTTTTTACTTACTCGCTTTGTTTGTTTGTTTTCTTGATTTATTTATTATTTTCTCTTCTTTCGCTTTTTTCTTCTACTCTTGCTTTTCTCTTTTGTTTGTTAGTTCACTTGTTTCGTTCGTAGGTTAGTTTCACATGAAACCATGTATGACTCCTGAAACGAGCTGGGTGAAGTACAAGAGGGCTTGTACAACTATCACTACTTGGTTATCTATCATCTTACTTCTGTATGAAGAACTTGCTACTTTTAGTCCATGATACGTTGAAGGAAAATACATATTTTTCGAAGTGAGCCTTGGTGAAAACACAATGCTTACATGCTAACTAGTGTCACCTTCTCTAGTTAGTTGTTTTTGGGTGAAACCTTTTCAGCTCAGTCAAGTAGAGTAAGGTGAGGGGGAAAACCTTAACGGGCATGTCAAAGATACAATAAACTACTTCTCTACTGGAACAACCTCTTCTGCTCTCAATAAGTTGGGATCCCTCTTCTGCCTCTCAAATGAATAAGTGCTATGCACAGTTGAAAAAAAATAAAAAATTAAAAAATTAAAAATGAATAAGGCAAAAGAAGAAAAAGGCTTCTTACATAGGGATGTGATGCAAGTAACTTTTCCGGGGTACTGACCAGGCTCGCTGGCAGCAGAGCCATGCTCGCGTTCCTATGTGACTCCATTGGGGTACTATCCAAGCCTGTTAGTAGTGGAGCAACACTAGAGATGAACTAAGACTCTAACGACCATATTGCTTGTGCACCAAAATACCCCTCAACCCCAATCAAAACAAATATGTTTCCTTGGCTTGGAATGTGTGTCAATCGACCAAGAGCTTGGCATATGCTACATCTTACAATCAAACTAGTGTGAAACCAAGAAGAGCTGAGAACTGAACAATACTTCCAAAGGTGTTAGACTTTCTTTTCATGAACAAGGTCCATGTGTTGTAGTAGCTACAACTTCCCTCCAAAATTTTTCCTTAGCTTCGTTTTGGAGCCTCCCTACCAACCATTCACAACACCTTATCTTGCTTTGTCAAGTACACAAGCTTCATGTTTTCCTTGCACAAAGTCAGCCTAGCGATCATAGCTTGATGCATTCCCCTCACAGGCTATTCATCCATAAATGGTCCAGATGCAAGCTCAGTAGATCCCCCAAGAAATTGCGTGTTTCTAGAGGGCAACCAACCTTGCCTCCAGAGGCAATCTTGTTTGGCAGCTTGCTGGGCTCCAGAATTGCACAATTCTGCAATCAACACTCACAACAGAAATTGCGCAATTTCCCCTAGTAGGGCTACTTAGCCTATGATTTGCGCAAATTTGGGCAGCAATTAGCTGCTCTCCGCAAAAATTGCACAAATATCCTAGGCAGCCAGCCCAGCTCCTAGCCATAAATGCGCATTTCCTTCAAGCTGTTGAGAAGCTACATGTATGAGTAGTTTGGTTGACCAATTACACCTGGGACTAAGAAAACTTGTCTTGCATGCATGGCTTTCTTTTTCCCTAGAATAGAAAAAGGAAACATGCAAAAGGCATCCCTTGATTCAGGGAGCTATTTTGCAACTGGAGGTTACATGCAAAGTTGTTTTAGAAACTTTCCTCCAAGTGTCGCTTTTTCCTAGATTTGTGGCATGCACACCATGAGCTCAAAAATTATTTATTCGACGCATCAGATCTCATTATTTCACATCAATATTGGAGCTTTGACATCGCACAACACATCCAAGACTCTTCGACACATCCATCTCAACTATTCACGGGTAAGTGGCCTCAACTTGTCTTTTTCAGCATTTCTATCACTTTTTGTGTATTCACTTGTGTGAGTGTTTTTTACTTGATTTCTTTGATCTCTTTTTGTCATTTACTTGTATACTAGCTTGTCCTAACTCTATTCTAGTTTTCGTTGCTATCTCTCTACTAATGCATGCATGAAACTGTTTTGCATGAACAATCATTGATTTGGCGAATTGCTTCACCCACATGCATTTTGATATGTTTGCTAAATATTTCATTCATTTTTTCATGCATTTTCAATCACTTATGCTTTCACTTATCATCGCCATGCATTCACTGTCTTATTTTCTTTCAGTTTCCCGTCGGCAAGTCGAGTCAACCTTGGCCTGGGTTCTGCCTTCACTCAGACAACATTGCACAAACTGGGGAAGAAAGGCTCTGTTGTCCTCTCCAGAAATGTGCATTTATGCCCAACACTATCCTCCAGGATTATTTTGTGCATTTCTGTGGGACAGTGATTTTTGGCCCATAAAATTGCACAATGCAATCCCTAAGCCTACAATCACTCCCAGTTGGAATTGTGCATTGCGCAATCCCCACAACCAACAACCAGTCTAGATTACGCATTACGCAAATCCAGCTGCGATTCTTGCCTCCCAGATAAACCATACTTCCTTTTGAGTAGTTCTGGAAGCCAGTCACCCAGCGTCCCAGAAGAAATTGCGCAATCTTGCATATCAGTTTCCTAGGTATGTGTTGTGTCATTCCCCAAATTTTCTTTGGTTTTCGCTAACACATTTCTTGCCATGCGTGTTTCTTATCTCCAAATATTTCAGGTGTTCATCCATCTCTTAGTAGTACCAGATCAATGGCCTCCAAGGGAGTAGGATCACAGGACACTGATGGAAATGCAGTTGGAGCAGTAGTTGAGCGAATGTCCTTTAGTCTACCAATCTATGAAGCTACAAAGTTGTATCCAGACGGGGGAATCAAACTGAAGTGGCAAGAGGTCAATGAAGCATTTGTAGGCATGCTTGAGGAAGACCTTGAAGACCATCAAGTGTACGTGAACATTCACAAGTCCGTCTTGTACCAGATTACATATAGGTACCTCGCATTCCCATGTGTGGACATGATACACTAGATCATCTCTCACACTGATCCAGAGACATTCTAAAGAACCGGGTAAAGGAGCTGTCTCGATTCAGGTTGACACCCAACCAAATCTACAAGATGAAGATATTGTGAAAGGCTTATCAATACTTGGTCATATTTGTTTATCGACTGTATGGCCAAGAAAGCATAGAAACCTTCCTACAGAGTTGGGTGATCGCACTGGACCAACTAGATAGAGAAGGAAATCCATGTAACTGGTCCAACATATTGGCTCATTAACTGAAGGAACAAGTAACAAAGGCTTGACAGTCACTTGGAAGTATGCATGTAGAGATTTACATGTCCGCCTACATCCTAGATGCAGTTTGTGCCCAACAGGAGTTGTCGGGTTTGGAGTGGGCATGGTCACTGGTGGAGACCGTTGTGAACACATATTTCAAGTTGTTTCCCAAATGCAGCTTTAGAAGAGTGTTGCACAAAAATTGTCACTTTGACATTCTACAATCAATATGAGTCTATCACCACTCATACTTTCCTCCTTTGCAAGTCTTAAACCTCAGTTCATATCAAGCCTTGAAAATAAGAGAAAGACCTTAAAAATCTCTAAAACTCTGGTTTCACACTTTCTCTTAGCATTACCCACAGTACCACACTTATTGGTCATGTCCCCTACACACCTGACCGCTCTCTATCTGTGTCATGGGTGTGAACCCCTGTAAAAGTTAAAAAGGCGCAAGTACATTCTTAAAAACTCACTTTGAGTCATTTTTGGAAGCTTCTAGAGGGAATCTTGCGGTGGCAAGTTCGCTCCTTGAGGGTTCATGCATCCCATACCTTAAGGAGCTAACCCTTTGATGTGAGGAGCTTATCCCTTTGAAGGAGGACTCTATCCCTTCAATGATGGACCTGTAACTTCCTTCCTTTGCACTATAAAATGAAGCATTGGGTTGGTTACTTGGGAGGTTGAAAGCTGAATATTTTTTAGGGTAAATGCTGCTGGAGCTTAGTCTTTCTAATTGAGATTTTGAGAGGAGAGATTACATACCTTTTGATCTCATTTGGAAGAGAGTGAGGCTTTTCAAAGTAGAGGAGATTCCTGTTTGGACCCTGGGAAGAGCTTGTATAGCATCAAGGCACCAAGGTTGTAAAGTTCTTCTATTTCAAAGTTAATACAATCAAGTTTATTTTTCTCAATAAGCTGTGTCTTATGGTTTATTTCATGGATTCCTTGATCAGCATGATGAACATGATTTATTATATTAGCTATGTAGGTGTTATTTGATGTGTGCTTGTTTGTGATTGCAGGTTCTTAAAGGCAAACTCTTTTGGAGCTGTTGGAGCATGGCTGCCACAAACTAGCGTTGGACTCAAGGTAGGGTCTAAAAAACCTCTTTAGTTTTTATTAATGAATCGCAATATGTTTAGAGAAAGATAGATTTGCTTGTCCTTCTTGTTGCTAAATATCAGTTGATACTAGGGAGATCAGTCTTGTCTGCAGGAACGATTTATCCGGCCAACAAATTGGCGACTCCGCTGGGGACTAGATTTGTTCTTTTTAATTTTCCTTTATCTTTGATTTGAGAAACTTGATTTTTTGTTTCTGGTTTTTTGCTTCATGTGTGTGGGATTGGGTAGTTTTTAGGTCCTAGGTTGGTTTTTTGTTTTCTAGAAATTTTTACGAGGACCGCACGTTCTGTTTGTATTACAGTGCGGACCTCTCCGCACTGTTACTTTACTACACAATAACACATCTAGTTTTACCGGAGGCCTGCAGACCCTGTCAAACTTTTTGAAAAAACCAAAATGTTTTCATCCAATTAATTTTAGGATTCTTAGCATCTACCCAGATCTCTATTTTTCTGTCAAAAAGCCTTGTTTATGAGTTTCTTTCAGCAAATTCTTCATCTCATCAATTTCCATTAAGTTAATTAGGTGTTTTGAGTCTCTTGTTTGAGAAATTCTTAATTTGATTTCCTTTGGTCATTACTTGGAGGTTTGTCTCAGTATTTTCACAATTTTGCATCTTTTTTCTTTTGTTTTTGCAAAAAAAAAATTCCCCTCATTTGCGGGGGGGGGGGCGGGGGGGGGGGGCGGCTAAATTGTGTATGAGTGTTAATCGCCTTTGAGTGTTTTTATTTTTTGATCTTTGGAACTCTCACCCAATCTTCTTGACTTGCACTTGATTGGTTCTTAGATTACATTAGAATCATCTTGTGTTTGAGAATTCTCTTGCATAGATCACATTTGCACAGTTAAAATTCTCATTTCAGAATATGAATGTGAATTGTGCGTAGATTACAATTGCATAGTTTACATTCTAAAAAATCAAACATAGATTTAGATTAGTTTTCTTTGATTTGAATTTACATATTTTTATGCTTGTTTTTAACACACAAAAATAAAAATAAAAACTATTTTGGAATTTATTTGCATTAGTTTTTCTTGATGAAATTAGTGCATTAGAGAACTTGTTATATTTTCTCTTAGTGATCAATTTTTTGCATTGTTGGAAGTGAATAGAAAATATATCCTTACTTTAGTTAGGATTCATCGAATTGAAAAGATTACATTATCATATTCGACTGCATTCAGTTTTGGGTCGGGTCATAACACCATTGGTTTCATGTCCATTTACCCTTTTGAGTAATAACAACCTAAATAACACAGCGCTTAATTAAAATTCATCTAGTAATTTTTGCATTTTTAGGGCTCTTTCCACCAATCTAGCTTAGGCTAGTGCCTCGGAATAGGTTTTAGTTAACTCTCCAAGACAGTAAAACAAACAAGTAGTCGATCTTGTGGTAGGAAAAATTCCAATTGTTGCATGTATGCTCTGGGAAGCTCCTCTTAAAGGAGTCAAGCACGAGATCATATCTGAACCAGTGAGGTAATCAATCCTTCCTTATTGGGAATGATAGCAGATATACACGTATTAAAAATGGTAAACCTCGGAGTGACCATTGTCGAGTAGCCTGGGGTCACTTGTTGGTAAACCTTGGATTATGTCAAGGAGCCTTCAAGGGGATTGAGCTTTGTTACTCTGCCCTTGCATCTGTATCGGATCGTAGACTGTTCCCCCGGGTATATTTGTTTCTGTTGGTAACATTAGTGGCCATTATCTATAGGATTCTTTCCTAAGGTGACAGTGGAGGGAAGATCTCACTGTACCTAGAGCAGACACCGACTAGACTCACTTGGACTCTCTGGGGGGTTCTCTTCACTCGAGATGGTTTTGTGAAGAAACTTGTGCCAGTCTGTTTCATTAAGCAGGTTGTCGGGGTAACTATTCCAACCCCCCTTTCTATATTAAATTTCCACTAAGTTGGATTTCATCATCAACTAGTGTTTTTAGTACGGGAAGTTACTGTTTGTGTGTGGTTTGACTCCTAGGTTTGATAACACGTGTTAATTTGTTTGTTTTTACTTTTAAAGACCATAGGTATGAATTGTGAATTTTAATTGTTAGGTGTGAATTGTGAATTGTTAATTTTAGTTTTAAATTGTTAATAAAATTCACTGAAGTTGAAAATAATGGCAACTATTCCAGAATTTACCAACCAAGGAACCCCTCTTAACGAGAATCCTAGTACTTTTCCTTGCTTTGGAAATGTTGATCCTCCTTATATGGCTACTTTGTCATTACCTGGATTTACAATAGGTTTACCGATATGGTTATTTTCAACTTCGTTGGCCCCAAATACTCTAATTGTTCCACCTCAACCGAATGCTTCACCGCAATAGAGTTCACCATCTCAACATCACCAACCTTCTATTGACCCTTTACCTTCTTCGCCTAATATTTCTTCCTCCATTCCTTCTTCTTCTCTTGGTAAAAGCCTTGATGCTAGTAACCAGGTGGCTAAGAAGAAGAAGAAAGGGAAGAAGAAGAAGAAGAAGAAGCAAGATAAGAAAGAAGTCAACCAACCAACCATGGTTGTAAGTGTTAGTTATGTTGAGGAAACCTCCAACATGCATCGTAAACCCAAATACCCTTGCAGGCTTTGTAAGGGTGACCACTTCCTTAT
>APFE031009632.1:34450-45137 GCA_000404065.3 Pinus taeda | reverse complement strand
GCATTGAATGTTTTTATAAGTTCTGACCGGGGTATCCACAGGAAGATCCTTGAAATGATAAAGTACTTCACTCTTCTTAGATGACAAAAACCATCCTCATATATTACAAAATTCGCACTTTAGGGGGCAATCTGTTGCACAAAATTGTCACTTTGACATTCTGCAATCAATATGAGTCTATCACCACTCATACTTTCCTCCTTTGCAAGTCTTAAACCTCAGTTCATATCAAGCCTTGAAATAAGAGAAAGACCTTAAAAATCTCTAAAACTCTGGTTTCGCACTTTCTCTTAGCATTACCTGTAGTACGGCACCTATTGGTCATGTCCCCTACACACCTGACCGCTCTCTATCTGTTTCATGGGTGCGAACCCCTGTAAAAGTTAAAAAGGCACAAGTACATTCTTAAAAACTCACTTTGAGTCATTTATGGAAGCTTCTAGAGGGAATCTTGCGGTGGCAAGTTCGCTCCTTGAGGGTTCATGCATCCCATACCTTAAGGAGCTAACCCTTTGATGTGAGGAGCTTATCCCTTTGAAGGAGGACTCGATCCCTTCAATAGTGGACCTGTAACTTCCTTACTTTGCACTATAAAATGAAGCATTGGGATGGTTACTTGGGAGGTTTAAAGCTAAATATTTTTTAGGGTAAATGATGCTGGAACTTAGTCTTCCTAATTGAGCTTTTGAGAGGAGAGATTACATACCTTTTAATCTCATTTGGAAGAGAGTGAGGCTTTTCAAAGTAGAGGAGATTCCTATTTGGACCCTGGGAAGAGCTCGTACAACATCAAGGCACCAAGGTTGTAAAGTTCTTCTATTTCAAAGTTAATACAATCAAGTTTATTTTTCTCAATAAGTTGTGTATTATGGTTTATTTCATGGATTCCTTGATTACCATGAGGAGCATGATTTATTATATTAGCTATGCAGGTGTTATTTGATGTGTGCTTGTTTGTGATTGCAGGTTCTTAAAAGAAAACTCTTTTGGAGCTGTTGGAGCATGGCTACCACAAAATAACGTTGGACTTAAGGTAGGGACTAAAACACCTCTTTAGTTTTTATTAATGAATCGCAATATGTTTAGAGAAAGATAGATTTTCTTGTCCTGCTTGTTGCTAAATATCAGTTGATACTAGGGAGATTCGTCTTGTTCGTAAGAAAAATCTATTTGGCCAACAAGGAGTAATCACACGGTTGTCTGATCATTTTTTCACCCCAATGTACAAGGTGATATTCGAATAGGATCCAACCTACATGTCAAAGGAAGAAATGGAGGCATTGATAGGCATTGCAGATTGGTATGCCTCACCATCCGACACATTCATCCAAATGTTTGGTGCGGAGAAGCCTCTGCGTGTTTTACCGAGATTTTCCTTGGATGTACTTTTCATGTAAGAGGTAGCATATCACATCTCGCCATGATTGATAGCTAGACTACACTAGAAGAAGAATACCCCTTGGCCCGCTCTTCCATTGAAGATTGGGTTATATGAGATCCAAAGAATCAAGAAAGCAGATATTGAATCAAAACAGATGAAGAAGTACCCACTCGACCTCTGAAGCTACAATCCTTATGACCCATATTGCATTGTGAAATATCACTACATGAGAGTTCAGTTCAACTGGATCCACGAGGCATTTCATTGGGCCGAGGAGGACCCATACAGATATTGCTACAATTTCTCCAGACCCAATGGATAGGGCAGCTTTGCTGTGGAGTGGTTAGTGAAGCAACATGAAGTAGCATCATGAAGAACACCAGCATCAGCAGTAGTAGTAGAGACAAGCATACCAGTGTGAAACAAAGGTAAGAGGAAGATTTTCAATCGCACGAAGGAGGAGAAAAGCTGCAAGTTCCAAGTAGATCCATTGGTAGAGAAAGAAGTTATGGCTATAGAGGAAAATAGGCACCAGTGCGACATGTGAATCGCGCAAGGGAAGAGGGATAGGAGAAGAATGGAAGAAGCGGAGAAGGAGTTGCATGAACTGAGGGAGAAACTCTGAAAAGAACAAGAGATGCGCAAACAGGAGAGGGAAGCACAACAACAGCGGATACAGTAAGGGCGTAACATGTGAAAACAGATGAAGCAACACCCATATAAGTAGTTGATTCATCAGAATAGCTTGCATTAGGTGAACAAGGTGAACCATCGCAGGATCAAGACTTCACTCATGAGATAGAACAAGCACTTCAACAGTTAAATGTAGACATGGAGCAGAAAGAGTTGGAACAGGACACCGAACTCATGCCTCACCACAAAGAGGTCGACTCACCTACTTCAATGCATCGAGATGATGAGAAATTATCGAATGACCAAGGGGGCATTGAGATCCTTGGTGATTAGCCAAAAGGAGAGATGCACAACATCTCATTCGACGAATCTCAACATAGAGTTGTGAAATCTCGTAGAGTATCAACTCCAGAGGATCATACATCTCTTACGCAAGTTGAAAAGCGAGTGATTGTTACTAATGTGTGCAAACAATCTAGCAGCCTTGGCCAATGCAACCAGAGTGTATATCGAAGCCACTAGCTCAACTGTTCACTTTCTGATAGCTGAGAATGAGTGAATGGCAAAGGAACTACAGATGACCAAGAAAGGAGGAGACTTGGTGACAATGTCCACCTGAGCTAAACTGAACAAGGCAATACTAGGTGAAGTATTTTCCCTTGACATAGTTATGTGAGCATTGTAATCCAAGTTTGGTACTTTACATAAGGTAATCGTCCATCTCAATGAATGGCAGCAAAAATGTGCTAGAAGAGCACGTATATTAATGAACTTGCATGCTGTTGTTGATGACATGCAAACATGGACGATGAAATACAAGGGAGCCCCACTTCACTTGCCCAAGATGATGAGGGTCAATGCGGTCGAGCTGAAATAATGTAGAGTCAAATCTAGAACTATGAAGAGCTCTTGCAGTTCATCACTAGCATATAGGCTTCCCATGCACGAGTATTGAAGGGTATGGATGTTGTGGTGCACACACATGCGATCCCATCAATTGGGACTCTCACCCAGGCGAAGACAAAGAAACAAGTTTGACTAGAGCTTGAATCACACTTCGAAGAGTTGATGCGCGTTTCCACTAGCCCAAACTTGCCTATCAATGAAGACACCATGCACAAGTATATTACTGGTATGGCCACATTGAAGACAATGATGTGCATGCTTTCAGATGAGTTGGATAGATGAGCCCAAGGAGAGTACCCGAATGCTATGGAGGAAAGATTCTGGTTTCAGACAAATGTCACCGTGGGGCACACTGACACCATCAAGGACTACCAATATTGGCATCAATATGTTACTGTCTATTAGCATGAGGATGTTGAGGAGTTGGACTTCCATGGTTGTCTAAGGCAAAGTTATGTTTAGCTTGGCTTGCTCAAGCCATTTTGTTTCACATGGGTACATGTGCATTGTAATGTAAAGTCATGTCAAGTGTAAGTCAAGTGTCAATAGTTGGACGTAACAGTCATAGAGTGGGTGAAGAGTCATGAGGGTAGTTGAACTGTCACAAAGGGGAATTTCAAGGGTCACCCAACCCTTCCTTATAAATAGTCCTTTATAACTCATTGTAAAGGCTTTTGGTCAGCCAAGCTTCTGATAAGATTATCTTGGAGAGAGCTTGGATAGTATTGTAACGAGCCTTATCTTCTCCACTATGCAGAGCTAGTACATCTCTTTGAAGGAGTAGGCGGATGTGGCTATAACGTTCCACTATTGGGAATAATGGTTGGATATGGATGTATTGTATTACCGGAACTTACACTTCTTTATATAATAAGAGCCAACATGTTTCATGCATATGTTTTATTGTATTCCAGCTATCTTATTTAATCTAATTGGCATATGTATTTTCTTACTTACACATGCATGTATGGACTATTTTGTATGAGTATGTATGAATCTTTCTTAAATGTGTTGTTGGTTTAACCATCACTTTGGATTGCCAACTAACTTTCTTTCCAATTTGTTATGCATCTTCGCTCGTGTGTTCCCTTCCCATTCGAGTACTATTATAGGTTGCCAATGGGCTCACTCATCTCAACCCCCATGTGTTAGAACCTCTCATGCACCTTCCTTGACTCACTGCATCTGTCACACCCTTGCTACCAACAGAGTTATCTTACTTGCCTCTCTGTGAAATCATGGTTAAGGCATTACCATACGACCCACTACTAGGACTCCTACACCAAATGGTCTGAGTTCTAATTGGTACTTCTTACTGGGGATATCCCCTTACATGTTGGCGGGTCCAGCACCATCAACACCATCAAGGCTTTTGATACTAGGAATTGATCTAGTCTAATCAATATTTGGTTCTTGGTTCCTCTGCTATTATTCCATGTGAATATCCCATAAATTGTGTTTAGATATACCAACCATAACTTCTGAATCAGTTGAAAAAAAAGTTGGGCCTCTAAATCTAATCTCCTTAAGCTACCTTTCTTTTCATCCAGGGATTTAATCAAGTTGAATTCCCCCTTGGTAATCCATACCTTATCGTAGTGGAACTACTGTATTTCTCTAATTTTTGGAAGGAAAGTCTCCTTTTTTGCTAGTATGGAGGGTCCATAAACCATTGTTAATGCCAACACTTCCTTAGTACCAATATAACAAAACCACCCTTAGTATGAATAATGAACATCCTGAAATAATAATCTTGATAAAAACTAAAATATCTTGTGAAAAGATCAGAGAAATAATAGATCACAACTAGAAAGGATATGAATTTATGGCAATTGATGCAAGAGAGAGTGTTGGTGGTCTTACAATACTTTGGAACATGCTAGAAATCTCTTGTACATTCTATAGCATGTATAGACTTCCAGCAAGTTCCAAAGTATTATAAGACCACCAACACTCCCTCTCACATCAAGCGACATAACTTCATATCCTTTCCAATTGTGATATACTATTTCTCTTATCTTTTCACAAGATATTTTGGTTTCTATCAAGATTATTATTTTAGGATGTTCCTTATTCATATGCTCTTTGAGATGCATATATTTTCCTCAACTATTGAGGCTCTCCTACTATTTGAATAGATTCATGTATTTTTTCCTTCCTCATTTCCTATTCCATTTGATTTCCTATCCTTTTCTAAGGTAATTCTGGTTTGTTCAGCCTATGTATGAATGTACTATCCCTTGATCTTCTTTTCCTATGCAGCCTTGACTCTACAATATTTTAAATAACTCTTGAAATTGTTTATTTTGAGATTCCGGGATAAATCTTGAATCTAGATGTTACCATTCTGCCAAAATTTTTGTTAGGATTGTATCCTTGCTACTAAGATTGTACACTATTTCCTCTGTCTCCATTTTATCCTACTCATCCATTTGTGATACCTCCCGATTTTTGTTTTCTGATGAATCATCCTAGGCATTTCACTTAGGAATAAATTTCACTTGGGGTATGGTTTCCTTTGGATCTATATTCATCTGGTCATTTGGGAAATGTTGGATCCTCTTCTCCTATAGAAATCATGTCAAAGAAATTGGTAGATGCATTTTAATTGGTTGCTTCTTGGGTGGCTTGGATTTCAGTGGCTTTATGTTTTCTGCTCATTTGTAGGAAGTTTTCTACATCCTCTCTTTTTTTTTCGATTCCTTAAATACCATCTCCTGCAACTCTACTTTAGTTAGTGGGAAATCTCGAAACAAATATCCTTATTCATGACATTTCCTACACCAAAAGGGCACGTGTTCATCATCCAAATATTTCCACCACACCTCATCATGATACTCAAGTTCTATGGATTATGGAAAGGGTTGTGTGATATTCATGTATAAGCAGATTCTTGCATAGGAGGTATACTGACCACACTTAGTTTCGTCTACAATTTTCGCAAAGGTACCAATAAAATTTCCAATCCCCTCTAGAATTTATGGATCCTAGAAATATGAGGGTAAAGAAAAAAATTGAACCTAGATAGGGGTTTCCATAAACTTTTCCTGATCTAGGTTATACCATTCCTCCCAATATCTCATATAAATACCTGCATTATTGAAAAAAGAGGGTCGATTTTAGATATATGGGTACTATATTCTAGATTTGTAAAAATCATCGTAAAGAAACCTTGAGCTCCCAATTTCAACTCAATATGGCCCTCTGATTACCATATTCTTAATCCATCTTACTATATCTTGATCTAGTGGCAAAACCTTGATGACCTTAAAGATGATTTCATGGTCTTTCATGTACTAATGATACCCCTCTAATTTGCTCTTCGAGGTTAGATATTTTGGATTTGCTTTAGTTTTTCGCAAGAATCTTCCCTTGAGCTGAGCTTTCCACTACACTCTAAGAACCAGAGTTTCGTGTCCTACACCTTTCCCTTTACTCATGCCTTATCCATTTGGGTTGGGTTGTTTATCACCTTTTACTGCAGTCTTATAGGAGGGGATCACTCCCCTCCCTTGTAGCCCACTAATGGTCCAACTCAATACTAATAATAACAGTGAAATTTCCCTAATATATTTGGTAAAATTGGAAACCTGAATCAACCAAATTTTACTAGGTCCTTCAGAAAATTCTTCAGGAAGAAACCCTAACCCTAGCAGATTGTGAACTTGTTGAATTACATTTTTGTTTTCATTATTGAATTTAATTTTTTTTCCTTGGTAAAATTCAAAATTATTTTTTGGAAAATTAAATTTCTTCTTGATCGACAAACTTCAAAATTATTCTTTGGTGAACTACAAATTTTACTCATCGATGGATTTCAAAATTAGTTTTTGGTAAACTACAAATTCTCCTCATCGATGAAATTCAAAATCCTTTCTTGAAAAACTACAAATTCTCCTCATCAATGGAATTCAATTTTTTTTTAGGTGAACTATAGATTATCCTCATTAATAAACTTTATAATTTTTATTTTGTAAATGTTGGAATCATTATTGTCATTAGACCAAATCCCATAGGAATTACTCTCTACTACAATCACTAGAGTTAGGATCGACAAGAGGTATTTATCCTATGTTTTGAAACACATGAGTTTTAAATCCAATGTCCAACAATCTTCCCCACAATGTGAGGCATTTGAGTTTTAAACTCAATACCTATTATTCTGATACCACTTGTTTGAATCAAAATTTCCATTAGACAAAAATATGTAGGTGTTAGTGTTAGTTACAATCACTAGATTTAGGATCCACGAGAGCCAGTTAGTCCATGTTGTGAAACATATGGAGAGCACTAAACCAATGTCCAATAGTAAAATCAATCATTTTTCTTTGGTGAAATTAGTAATACTTCTTTTGTGAACTCAATAATCTCTTTAATGAACTCATAATTTGTCTTTGGAAAACTCAATAATATTTCTTTGATGATAACAAATCACTTTAACTTAGGATTTTTTAATCAAATCCAAGATGAATATGGGCCATTGGTCTTACAATCAACCATGATCTAGGACATTGATTTTACCAAACTTCACACCACCCATGAAAAGACCAAAATTTAGCCATCGATTCCAAATTTAACTCTCCAATTAGTAGAATGAAGCTATTTGTTAGAGGTTTTCCTACACAAGGGTTATCAAAGAAAACTTTACCTATGGCAGCTAATAAGCTAATAAAAATTACGAGGGTTTAAAACCATAGAAGTAGTAATTATTGATACGGTGTAAAACAAATATGCATGAAAATATTAAAAGAATATAAAACCATTTAGTAAATATTAAATGTGAAACATATAATAATCACAAGACTTCCATACCAAAAGAATGGTTTTTAATTAAAGAATATCACTTGTGAGGACGCTCCTTCTAGAATAGCTAAAGGTGCCTCCTCCTTAGGAGGGTTCTTTGGCTTCCTTTACCTGCAATTGTGATTTTCTCCTTCTCTCATGAAACTAGTTTTATAATCCACAAACAAAAATTTAGAAAAGAAAAAGAAAGAGAGGCTTGAATGGGGAACTCTCAAAAAGTGACATAATCATAATTTTGACAATGGTGAGAGAAAACCTCTCTATTTATAATAAAATGATAGGTTAGATTTGATATGATCAACTAGTAAAATATTTGTTGGACCAAATCAAAATCTAACCAATTTTGGAATTTAATTATTATTTGAGTGGAAAATGTCAATAACCTTTATTTAGATAACTAACTCAAAATACTGGCTTATTGAGTTAATTCATAAAAATGGGTAAAATAATAAGAAATAATTTATTAAAAAAAATTGGGTTATAAATTACTTCTAGGTGAAATGGTCAAATAAGTTAAGAATAATTTATAAATAATGGTTTAATAAATTATTTCTATGAGAATGTTTAAAGGATTAAGGAATAATTAATAAATAAATGATTTTGTTAAGAGAATAATTTCGGCAAAATCACATAAAAAACCATTTGTCGACGCGTTTCGAACCAACCAGTGTGGTTCATCGTCAGGACAAGTTGAAGAACCAGATCTAGCCTCGCATGTTAAATAGTATGAGCAGAGATTCCAACGGCTAATTAACGGCTAATTTGACTAAAGAACCCAGGTCAAAAATTAAATTTAATAATGTTATATAATTATAAATATTATATTAATAAATTTATAATATTTATGAAAACAGAAATCATAAAAATTATATAAATAAATTCATAGGTTAGTTTTAAATTTATTCAATAATTTATTTTATATATATTATATTATAATATAAAAGAATAATAATAATAGACAAAATTTAAATTTAAATAATTTATTTATATTAAATTATATATAAAATAAAATAAAAAAAACTAAAATAAAATATTAATAAATATAATGTAAAGAGGATTATATTTAAATTTCCGTTATAGGACTTATATTATTATAATCTAATAATTAATTTATTAAAATAATATAATAAATATATATATTATTATTTTAAATATTAAAATTGAATCAATAATATCATAATTAATTTAAATCATTTATTTAATCTAGATTAAATATATAAATTAATACATTTTATGGAAAAAATAAATAAATAAAAATAAAAAATAAAAATAACTAAATTGAATTAATTAATAAATATAAATCTTAAAGGAATTTTTTAGGGTTATTTAAATTTATTTTATAATATATAATAAATTAATTTAAACTAATAAATGTATATATCTATCTTAATTATACTAGGATGATTAAGATAGAAGGAAACTTAGGAGAAGAAGGAAGGAAGCGGCTAGGAAGACAAGGCTGGGATCCAGCAACTGCTGATCTTCCAACCGTCATCCCTATTAAGATTTTCAGGCCTTTTTTCAATCTCCAGGGCCTCTCTAAACTTCCGATGGTGAAACTGCCCAACCTTTGCAATGACGGGCGCTTCTTCAATACAGACATGATGTTTAGTCTTCTCGGCATGCTCTGCAAGGGCCGAGGACTTGGCTCTTCCATGCCTTAGGTCTGCGGAATGCTTGTTAATCCTTTGATTAATAGATCGACCGGTCTCACCAATATATGGTGTCCCACAAGAACATGGAATAACATAGACGCCCTTCATGTCTTTCAGATCGATAGGATCTTTCACCGACCTCAGGGAGCCACGGATGGTATTAAGAGGTCTAAAGGTAGCAAGAACCTTATGCTTCTTAAGAATCCTGGAAATCCTGCCAGTGGTTCCTTGGATGTAAGGCAGGTGAACCCCTGTGACCCGATCATTCGGATCTTTAGGAACTGAAGGCTCTTTCCGAGCTCTGAGGAAGGCTTTTTGTCCTAGGTGTCTATTGTAACCATTTTTCACAAAGACATCAAAAGATTCGTGGATGACACGGGTGTTGTTTGGTCTCATGGTCCGGATAATTTACATCTGTTCTTCAGTCATCTTAATAATCAGTCTGCCGCCATAAAATTCACTATGGAAAAGGAAGTCGATGGATCTCTTCCATTCCTGGATGTTCTCATCTCGAAGAATGAGGATGGTTCCTTCTCTCACCAGGTTTTTCAGAAGAAAACGCATACGGATCAATATCTGCATGCTTCCTCCCATCATTTCCCGGCTCAGAAGTTAGGAGTTCTCAGCAATCTTGCTACCCGTGCTGTAAGAATTTCTGATGAAAAGAGCTTGGAAAAGGAGAAGGCCCATCTCCTTGATGTCTTTGTGAAAAATGGTTACAGTAGACACCTAGGACAAAAAGCCTTCCTCAGAGCTCGGAAAGAGCCTTCAGTTCCTAAAGATCTGAATGATCGGGTCACAGGGGTTCACCTGCCTTACATCCAAGGAACCACTGACAGGATTTCCAGGATTCTTAAGAAGCATAAGGTTCCCGCTACCTTTAGACCTCTTAATACCATCCGTGGCTCCCTGAGGTCGGTGAAAGATCCTATCGATCCGAAAGACATGAAGGGCATCTATGTTATTGCATGTTCTTGTGGGACACCATATATTGGTGAGACCAGTCGATCTATTAATCAAAGGATTAACGAGCATTCCGCAGACCTAAGGCATGGAAGAGCCAAGTCCTCGGCCCTTGCAGAGCATGCCGAGAAGACTAAACATCATGTCTATATTGAAGAAGCGCGCGTCATTGCAAAGGTTGGGCAGTTTCACCATCAAAAGTTTAGAGAGGCCCTGGAGATTGAAAAAAGGCCTGAAAATCTTAATAGGGATGATGGCTGGAAGATCAGTAGTTGCTGGATCCCAGCCCTGTCTTCCTAGCCGCTTCTTTCCTTCTTCTCCTAAGTTTCCTTCTATCTTAATCATC